>CAAKHC010002559.1:57619-92140 GCA_901007825.1 Macroramphosus scolopax
CCCAGGTGGAGGATGAAGGATTGTTGTGTCACCGCGTTCCACAGACGCTCCTTTTAAATATTGCTGCATGGACAAACTCAGCATCTGTTTGGTTTTCACACCTCTCTCTCTCTCTCTCTCTCTCTCTCTCTCTCTCTCTCTCTGTCTGGTTCCCTTCAAGATTTAATATTCAAGCCTCCAATAGTTTCAGTGGCACCTAAGAACACTGCTTCTATTTCTTAATGTTCTATTTTTTTATGCTAAAAGAGGAAAACCCATTAAATCAGCCTCCCGCTCCGGATGACCTCCGTCACCTATGAGGTGTCTGAGTGTTGTTGTATAACCGGACGTGGTCCATTATGATCCCGTCTGCTCTTTCTGTTTACCTGCTAAAGTTTGAGATGCTTTGAAACAGACATTTATAAGTAACTTCAGTTCAGTTCAAAGACTCGATTGAATCCCCGGACAGATCGACTTCAGTGCAAGCGACAATAAGTGAGAGCATCAATATTCATACCGCCGCGACGCTCGATGCCAATGCAGCTCAGTCGTACTCAGTCTGTGGCTGCACAAGCACTGTTTATAAGGTCGGTAAGACAGTGATAGGCTATTTGCGAGGGAGTTATCACATTAGTATTGTTTCCGCGACTTCTACGGCCTTTGAATCGTCTTTTAATGAGGACATAACGCACTGTGAAGCCCGGCTGCGCTGACGGCGGTGCTCTCAGTCAGCTCCGCTGATTCCCACAATGACAACAGTGAGTCAGTTTAACAATGTGTCTCTCTTTTATTATGATCCGAAGGAACATAGAAGCACCCGCCTCCTACAGGAGATCGTTTGCGTTAAGCGACAAAATGAGTCAACATCAAATATCATGTTTTATTTATTTGTTTTTAATCGTGAACAAACCCTGAATGGTTTCTGCGAGCTCTGCTCTCGTGCACAGCGATACGATAATGACATGATTACTTCAGTCATATGTTTGCAGTATCAGAAACTTCTTCCTGCGTTTTGCACCTGCACTCTCCTCGGCTCTGCTTACCATTTAAATCACAGCAGAGTTCATCCATGTGGAAGCCCATTAAGGATCCGCTTGTTTGCATCAATGTGTCATCATAAGCACTGATGCAAGAACAGGATAATTCATTGGACTATGTTGTGGATGTGTTGGCTGTGTAAGGGTGGGTCCTTTGGTCTGTTTATGCCACCGCACGACCAGACGGTGTGTTTACATCCTCACCGAGGAAGCTCTCGTCTGATTGATGGGAACAATACAGCGATCTCGCCTGTGTTATTTTCAGGGAGATGCTGGGGGGGGGGTGGAGATTGCTGAATTACATTTACCCTCGCTGTTATGATTCGAACTGATGGTTGAAGCTGCGACGCCGTCACAGGGCTTTCTCTGAACGTCATGGCAGCCTCCCAGACCGCCTAAACATGATGGATGGGAATCTTGGAGAGCGTGGATTATGTGAGGTCAGTGAGATTAGAAGCCGGGCTGCTGCTGCTGTGTGCGCGAGGACACTTGGCTACAGCGGTGGAATTGTCTGCTGCTTTGTAATACGGCCGCGGGCCAGTCGGCAGGGACTCTTGCCAAGATGAAGTCAGTGTTTGTATCGGGAGCGGCCTCGACGGATTGCTGTCCTTTGGCAGTCAATGAGTTCACTTTGTGTTTCAATCAAAAAAGTGGGATGAAGGGCAGAAAGACTTTTTTGATAATGCAATTTCTTTGTTCCCCCGACACAAGAGAGGAGAACAAATAAAAACTGAAAAATTAAACATCTCTATCAGCAACTTTATTATCTTTTGAACGGGGTTATCGGCCAAGTAGTTCACAACGACTAGTCGGGACAGAAGCTCGTCTGATAATCACTCAGGGGGTTATCTTAACCCTTTCACCTCGGACTTCGATCATTATTTAAGGATTTTTTTTTTTCAGCTGAGTGCTGCAGCGCTCGGAAACAAAAACCTCCGAGCGTCTGAGGGCGCTTCACACCTCTGCTGTAACAGCATGGGTTTAACAACACCGTGTGCAGGAGGTGCAAAAAGTATTTCGAGAGAAAAGGTTGAAAAGTACAAAATTATGTCTCAACAAAAGATCTCTCTCTCTCAATTTATTTTAGTCCTTGTTTGTTGTTTCACACATCCAATACAATCATCCTCTGTGAATTCAAAGTTTACTTATCTGTTAGTGTGTGTGTGAGAGTGTGTGTGCATGCACAGCAGTAGTGAAGTAGCCTCTGGGCCTGCTATGTGCTCAGCTTGATTTCCTCAGTGGGGGAAGAGACATTGCTTGAGCAGACACATTCATTTGGAGGAAGGCACAGTGAGTCAGACTGGGGAAGCTGCAGGTGGGGGAAAAAAAATAAGAAAAGGAAACATATTTTCATGACCGTGGTCTTGGAAGAGAGACGAAGGGAAATCAGGGAGGATGGATGGATCCCACTGGCCCGAGGCTCGAAGTTGTCATTTAGAACATCTCACAGTAAAACCAGCCCTGATAATTTCCTCCTTTTTTGTGTGCACAGTCCCTTTTCAACAGCGCCGCTCTCTGCAGCCGCCTGGGTTCAGGGGGGTCGCGTCGAGTGTGGCGTGTACTCTCACGATCTGCAGCATAAAAAGATGATTGAAGCCTCTAAACAATGAGGAGGGACAGCTTGTTCCTCACACACATGGTTAGCCTTCAGCTGCAGCATTGCAGTTCATTGAATGTTATACATTCGATTCAGACTGCTCTTCTCTTTGTGTTCTTCTCTATAAGTGGACATACATTTCCATTAACCGCACGGCAACAAGCGCAAATCACAACCCGAGTTTCTGCATAAAAATAATGATTCCAACAGCCCCTCAGTGTTCCTCCGGCCTTTAGTGCATGTTTTCTTTGTTGGAATGATTTGTTATTACTCACTTTAATTGCTTGCATTAAAATCAATTCCCCCAGCATGAATGGCAAAGTTTCATAAATCACGAAGAAACTATTCAGCTACAATTCAGCCGGTTAGCGATCGATCATGAAAATGCCCATGAATCTTCTTGACAGGTTAAATGGTATTTACTGAGCAAAAAGTGAAGTCCCGACTTACTGGCTCGTTGCAACTCGGAGTGATACCCTTGACCTTTCCGTGTTTGCGGCAGAAGCCTCTTAAATTATCAATGAGGACGCGGCGAGGTCGACGGAATGCAAAAGAAGCCTCGCGTGTGTTCGATGGACTCGACTCGTCAGTGGTCGATCAAAAAGCTTCCATAAGTTAAAAAACAAAGAGCGAATGAAGGATGTCGCAGGACAGCGATCACCGAACACACTTCTGATTATTACCGATCTTGGATGATTCATTGGCTTCTAAATGGACGTATCAAACAGGCTTAGCACTCTGAATTGGAAGTCACCTTGGACGAGAACATCAGCAATGCCAGTAAATGGCAATAATGATAAGCAGTTGCGCTATAAGCTTATTAATGTGGTCGGGCTGGTCTTCCTAATCCCTCCGTCTTTTACATTTGATAACCAGCAGAGAACGGCTGCCGTCACCTCTTTCCACTTCCAATCAGAGATGTGTGTCGCTGCCTGCACAGTAATCATTGCACTCTGTCTGTGCCGGTGGAATATCATCCGTCTAGCCATGTGTTTACTATTTTTTTTTTTTACACTAATATGGAGCATGCCCACTTTAATAGGCTTCCACAGGGTACATTATATCCCGTTATTTTATGATAGCGAGCACAGAGCAAAGTGTGCACCCACAAAATGTTTACAGTTTGTGCCTAAACAGTCAATAAAAGCAGGACGAAAGGTTAATAGCGACCGCTACTGTGTGCAAGCATGTGTGGTAAGCCAAACTCATTTTTTGAAGTGGGGTAGTTTGAGCTGCGTGTGCCTCTGTTGCTCTTAATGACAGACAGCAAACATATTCTGTACTAATGACTGTCCCCGGCCTCTCTCTTTCACAGCTCCCATCAACCCTCACCTCAGTAAGTAATGTGCATCACACGTAGCATGTCTCACCACAGAGTCGGCTCCTTCTGCTGCATCACAGTCTGTGAGAACAGTCGGGAGACTTAAAGTTGCTGTACATCCTGTAGAGATCTGACTCACTGCGTCACAAGATCCTTATAAGTCCTATTAAGTGCTGCTAAATTAAGAATCATGAATAAAAATTCCTCTGTAGGGATTCTGACGTGTTGAGAGCTTTAAATCTCTGCAGGACACTGCCTGCATTTTGGAGAGTGTACTTGCATCCCACTCAGTGCTTTGTGTGCGTTATGTATGCATGCATTTGTGCTGTATGTGTTCATATACTTCAGTGTTTAGTCCCATTAAAGGGATGATTTGTAAGAGGATATGTTTATCCTGAACAAGCTAGCGCTCGGGTTTTTCCTCGTAGTACCACTTTGTGCCTCAAGAGGCGACAGTGAGTCACTGTGACGTGCAGGAAGTGCTGCGTCTATACGAAGTCAACTATCTCGCCCCGGACCTCTTCACCCAGTGGCGGCGCTGAAAATGAAACAAAACATTAGCCCCCGGGCGTTCCATCCGTTAGCGGCATGAGGGAGCAGCAGCCAGACCAGCAACCCTGCGGAGAAAAATCATTTAGGCCGCAACAATCTCATTCTTTCAGGCGCGACCCAAATCATGTGACCACGGTTGACTGTTGGACCATAAATCAACAAGTAAATTGAGAGTTTCGCCCCCTCCGGCTATTTCTAAGGAAGGTAGCATTTTATACACTTTAAGGTGGACACCTCAACGTCCTGGTGAAATGCTGCCCCCTGTTGGTTTGGAGCGTGAAACATGAAGCGCTAGTTTGTTAAGATCTGCTACAAATTGTTCCTTTAATGACGCATTTTCACTGTCGAAACTTTACAAATACAAAACATTCACATCTTGAGAATCCGCACTTAATTATGGTTAGCTGAGCCGCAATGTGTGTTGTGGTTTATTTTTTCATATTTATACATATAAATATGCGTGTGTGTATATATATATATATATATATATATATATATATATATATATATATATATATATATATATATATATATATATATATATATATATACATATATATATATTGGTGGGTGTTCAAACATTGTCAACATACTAACAAACATCCTAATCACCAACATCATTATCCAACTCCCTAAAGCAATGTTACCTGCAAACCTCTTCCTCCCTCCTTCCTCCGCCTTCACTTCCTCCACTTTACTCCTTCCCAGCAATGGGAAGAGAAAACATTTAGTTTAGCTCGCCGTGCACGGGGGCGTAAGTGTCTAGCACCAGGAGCTAGACCTCGATTTAAATCTGCATACCTACGAGAGAAGAGTCAAGAGGCCCTGCAACTCAGCCTCTTCTTAAGCTCTCCCACTCCACCACTTTGTTTCCCTCCTGCTCTCGCTTTCCATCTCTTTGTCTCCCTCTCTGCAAAGCTAGCATCGCTTCCCGCGTCCTTCCCTCCGTCCGCCCACCCACACTCTACCTCCGTCCGTGCTACCTCCATTACCTGCGTGAAAAGCTGCCAAATCCGCTCCACTCAAGGTCACCACTCCAAACTGCTCCCAGCTATGTTTTAATAAATCAATGAATATTTATCAGAACACATGCCTGCATCCTGAATTTAAATGCTCTTTAGCAGCACCGTATCCTCTGGTTAGATGCTTTGCTTTGTTTGTTACATGGACTAAATGGAGGTTATGATCCTGCTGCTACCTCTTCATTACGACGAGCGGCTTAGCTCCCCAAACATCGGATTTCCAACTATTCATTCGAATATTCTCTCCTAGACCTTCCTTTACATTTGACCCATCATAACCTCACGATAGAGTAACAAGTACGTTCTTTTCTTGAAGGGTGACCGACCCCCTCGATTTCATTCTCTCGGTGCAAACTCACTAATCTAAAAAACACAGTCAAAAAGGCGACGGGAGCAAGACGGGAGGATGGAGGTGGAGACAACATCTCCACCAGCATGTGTACCACAGAGAAAATGGAGTGTGTTAGAAAAAGAAGGAGGCGGCGTCAATTAAAAGACAAACTGATTACATGGAGTCCTTCTAGTGAGACACGACGAAGTATCCAAGGACGATCACCTCGTTTTTACTTTCAATCATGAAAAACGTGGAGAAATAATTAAAAATCATTAGCAGTTCATCACTTTTTCTGCTCAAAAACACAAAAAACCCATCAATACCCGTAAATAAACCATGATTGAGTGCTTCCAATCCATTTCAAGCAAGATTTGTGTTTGGTTTAATATTATTTATTGAGGCTTTGTGTGTGCGTGTGTGTGTGTGTGTGTGTGTGTGTTGTTTTGGCCTTTATTGAATGCTATCCATCATGCTTCAGCACTGAGCTGTCAGCGTATAGCCTCCAATAACCAGCTCTGATACACACACACACACTGATGTTGGGTGTTTTCGAGGGTGCAACAAATCCTCTGCAGATACTTCCTGAGCTCAACAAAACTGGAGGTCTTTGTTGAGGAAGAAACCAAACGTGCTCACTGATTTCTCAACAACAGTCAACGAGAGGTCACATCTTAATTTAGAAACTCTCTTCCTTGCATCGTATGGTGTAATTAAGGACTTGTAGATCCCCCTGAGACACTCTCTCTCCCACACACGCACACACGTATACGCTCCAGGAAATCTCATAAATATACAGTAAGTGTCACACTGCACACGCACTTAAGCATCTAGCCAGTGCAACTTCTCACTCTCTTGTAATGAATGTAAGAGCTCCTCTCTCGCTCGCCAGGAGAGTTCCACTGCAGCTTTGAGGAGGAGCCCATCTGCATGTTCACCCAGGACAAGAACGATGATTTTGATTGGACACGCCACAGTGCTGCCACCCGCGACACAAAGTATACACCCAACACCGGGCCCAGTGGCGACCGCAGTGGTTCCAAGCAGGGTAAGTAGTGCATCCGCTAAACCCCTCCCCCAAAAAACGCTGATTGTCCAGTCATACTGTGGCGTGAGAGTTGCATGGTTTCGCCACTGCCCCGCCCCTTTAGGAGACGAGCAGCAGGTACTTGAGTCTTTTTCGCTCTCACAGATGACGAGCGGTTCTTTCGCTCCGTAGTCACACAAATAATCATTGGACCCGTATCTTCTGACACTAACATGGCATTTTGAGACGGACAAATCAAATCAAATCAAACTGCAATCACTTCCTGATAAGGTGGGCAGATTGGCTCTTGAGGCCAACACGCCCAGTTAGAGGAGACAGGAAGCAGATAGCGTTTCCTTGAATGCAGAGTCTTCGGTTCGGAGTATATTTTACGTAACTCTGCAGGCAGGCGTCTTTTCTTGCCTGGAACATTTTTTAGCTTCAGTCTTTTAGCATGATATCACGTATGGAGCATGCACGTCTAAGACCCCTGACAGATACGGACACCATTTTGGAGCCAATGCCAGTATTTCCGATTAAAAGAATTCTGATATTATTACATCCAACGTCCCTGACACGGCTCGGCCCATTGCGGCTAGGCTTTGTCCTTCCATGACAACAGGGCGATCCACTTGTAGGTACTACTTTAAAGAGCTGATCTGCAGCTGGGCGCGGCTCGGAAAGCGCCAGTGCCTATACAGTGTATGGAAGAAGCTAACGAGTGAGTCATCCTTTGTTTCAGATGTGAAACCAACTAGTTTCCTGTGTATGTGTGTGGTGGACAGAGAGGACGAAGGAAGAGAAACAGGAGGAGGGAAATACTTTGTTACTGGTTACTGTTGCTGCCACTTCATTGTTCTGTGCAGTGACATCATTGAGAGCTGATTTGAGACTGTTCATGCACTTTAATGACCCTGTGCCAAATACGACATTAGCTAAAGTGGGAAAAGGTTTTTTATAGGCTGCTGAGGATTTCATTGTTTTCCTGTCCATATGTAATTAAACAGCCCTGCTGTACAGGGTTCTTGTATCGATACGAGTCAGAGTTGTAGCATCCAAGCAAGACACAGACTTGGTGTGTACTCGTGAGCCAGCTAGCAATGATATCGTTATTTTGACTCACAAAAATGACTAAAACCTTCTGAAGTCAATGACCAATGATTTAAGAGAAACGTCCTCTTATTGTGAGCCGTCGTGGTACAACAGAACGCTGGACGCTTGTGGCGCCGGTAAACAAGGAGGTCTGAACTAAACGGCTCGTAGATTGACTCATCAGCTGGGTGATTGTCTGCAAGCCACAGGTTCTTTTCCTAACAAGCACCTGCGTGTCGCGGTTTGTGTGCAGGTCAGACGAGCTGCAATCACACCGGGAAGTGTGAATGTGCTCACCTGTTCTCGGTGCTTCCTGCTGCAGGATGCAGGAGGCGTCAGCTCGGGAGGACACAAAACAACAACTTTAGAAACTAGAATATAAATGTCTTCTATATCTTCGGAAAGAAATTAAAAGTACGATACCAAACAACCTCAAAGTAACAACATTACACTTCTCAAACGAGTTCAAATTGCAAAATGATGCGCCGACACAAAACAAAAAGACAGTTGGTGTTTGCCTGAGTGGTTCTCTGTGCCAGCTGTCCGTGTGGAGCTGTAAACACTGCACCTGCTCATTGGATTGGAAATAAATAGGTTGAATGCACATATGTAAATTGATACCACTCTGCTTCTTTTTTCTTTTCTTTTATGTAATCCATGCATAAATACATAAATTACCACACAGTATGACTATACAGATGTAGCTGGAAGAGATAAAACATCAAAAAATATCTACATAAAACATTTCTTTTGCGCTATGTGCAAACTTTTTCTACGAGTTAAGTGATTCAGGTTTTCTATGATAGATGATTTTTCAGCTTATTGCAGCAGCCTCTAACAATGAGCAGCTCGGATGATTTATTGTCTTGATGATCTTGTATCTGAGTTGCTGTTTCCATGGGTACCCGACCCGGAGGAGACGGGCAGAGGGTTTTTTTTTCGGTATGCAAAGCGCTCGTCACATGCGGAGGTATTCAATATTCAAGAGCACGATTAATAAAGAATTAACAAAATTGGATTTGCAGGAATCCATCAGAGGATTTCGTCTGGATTCCTCTGATGGAAGTTATCCGTGGTGGAGTGTAAGTGCCTATTATGGTGCTGTGGCACCAGCAGCAGCTGAAGCAGTAAATAATGCATTGGCTTTAATCACCTAATGGTTTCAAAATGTCCAGCATTTCATTACCAGCACATCCCTCTCTGCGTATAATTATCTGATATGAGATTCAGCTGAGGGAGATATTCCATTAGATTTTGGCTGGAGGGGCGTGGAGCCGCTCACTAGTTACCTTCCCTGCACACTCGGCTGAGACGCGACTCACTGATGTGCATGACTGTCTGTCCAAGGAACTGTAAATGCAACCTGTGTTGTTATCGTCTTGATTTGCCCCTGGCTGTTGCCATTGGTAAAAAATAAAGAAATAAAAACCTGGCTCTTCTATCTATCCATCTCTGATGTGGAAGGTTTCGTTTCCATCATGCTATCACAGACCGGCTGTAAAAGGCAGCTGAGCACGACCAAGGATGCTTCACTTTCTCTCCGTGTTTACAGCGACAATTTGTCAGCAGTCAGTCAGCAAATAGATGTTGGATCCTGAGCTCCGCCTGACGAAAGCTCCATTGTGTCTTATTTGTCCACTTGTGCAGTTTCCCAGTGTCCTGAAGGCAGCGCCGGATAATAAAGAAGTGTACTATATACAGTATTGACGCTTGTTGTATACTTTAAAGGATATTCCAACAATTGTTTAGCAGTTTTGTCCATCATCGCCATCAGCGCGAACAACATTACTCACTGAGTAATTGTTGGGATCTGCAGGCAGTCGGAGAGCCGAGCAGGTTTCAAACAAACCTCTCGTTCAGCCGAGAAAACAAAGCAAAGGGAGAATTGAAAAAGCATTTCTCCAACTGTCACTTTCATTTACCGTGAACCCCGCCGTACGTGCAACACATCCGCATCCCTCCGAGTTATGTAAGGACGCTCGCAGCTCTTCAAACGGTGATTTCTCACTTTCCCTGGCATGTTACACGGACGCACGAGACACCCTTCGGCGTATGTGTGAGATGCAGCCGGCGTTTCAACCGACTCAAGTGTTTACACGGTCGGCTTCTGACGTCAATATGTTTAATGCGAGGAGGCAAGTCGGGATGGTGGATGGGTCCAAACATACATCAGACTTTGCAGGAGTAGACGTGTGATCGATCTGCAGCCATGACAGTTATAGTTTATAATGTATGAACCTCGGCACAAAAGAAGTGGTGATGGTTAAAAGAAGGATCATAGTTGGAGTTCAAATACAGACATTTGTCAGCATGTCTCACGTTGACATGAAGGGATTTCAATCGGGAGTTTATTGACAACCCGCTATGTGTCATACAGAAGCAAAAGGGTGCCTTGTCCATTAGAATCAGACGGAGGGCTGTGACATCCCGGCTGGGACCAGAACCGTTGTCATAACTCCTGTTTAACCTCCAAATAAATCAGTTTACAGGATCCAGCGTCTGCTCGTATATCCCGTCCCCTTGTACTTTGTTGTATCTACGTCAGCATGTTCCCGGATCTCAATTATTAACCTATTGAGTGCTGAACCCTCAAGTTGTTACTTATAAATCAGAATCGTCCTTCAGTTGTTGATCCGTCCGATTGCATCTGACAGCAGTAAATTAATCAAAGGGGGAGGGAACTTGAATATTTCATAGTTGTTGCGCAGACAGATGATTTTTGCCTGCTAGCACATCTCACTCAGTCGCCTCCTGTGTTTATATATATATGTTTAATAAGTGGTGTTTTTTATGTGTGTGCTTCAAGGTTTCTACATGTACATCGAGACATCGAGACCCCGGAAGGAAGGCGACCAGGCGCGGCTCGTGAGTCCGTTTTTCAACGTAGCACCTAAGAACCCGTACGGCATCACCAACCCACCGGCCTACTGCCTCGGCTTCTTCTACCACATGTATGGAAAACACATAGGTAAGATCCTCATAGTCTCCCTGTCCCTCTATCGTAACCTTTCCATGGAAGAATCTGACGCTGTGCTGTACTTTCGGTCACTTATTAAATTCACATTAGCTAAATGAAGGTGATATATTCTAGTCAGTGAATGAGGAAGCACTACATTTAATTTTATTTGCCAAAGGACGTCGGTAATCAAACATCTGTGAGACTTCGCTGCAGCTTTGAAGGATTAATCTACAAATGACAGTCTTGAAATTGCTGTCTGCCACCTCCGTGTTCTCGCAGGGAGGGAGGTTCTCTCCTGTTGTCGAGCGGTTATTTGTTGGACAGGGAAAACACAGTCCTCGCACATGGAGAATAAAGAGAGACGAGTGTTTCTCGTCGTAAGCGACGGCCTTCTAGCCGTTCTTCCACCGGCGAGCTCGTCCCCGAGACGGGTGCCGACTTGAGCTTTGTGGTTTTTCTTCCTGAAATTCTGCAAGTCATTTCTGGGACTTCTGACGGCCTCTGAAAGTGCAGCTGTCAGATGTCTCGAGCAAAAGATATCTCGTTTTTGCAACACACCCTCTTCAAAGGTGTGTACACAAATGCTGAGCATTAGCTCTTACATTCCTCTCTCAATGTAGATAACAACCTTGTGTGGACCATTTGAAGATGGCGGCGCCATCGAGGGGGCACTCTGTGGCTTTTGTCTGACTCTTAGGCTTCCTTCACCGGGGAGACAATCAGCCAGCCACAAGCACTCCGGCTCTGAGTGCATGCTCTCTCGTGTGTGTGTGTGTGTGTGTGTGTGTGTGTGTGTGTGTGTGTGTGTGTGTGTTTGTGCGCAGTGGTGACTATGATTGGATCTCCAGCACAAAAAACAGCAGGCTCATACACTGTCGGAGGTCTTCAGGTGGAGTTTTCTTCTCTCTCAGCTTCACTCCGTGTCATTTCGGTGTCTTGGATGCCGGACGGTTCTGCAGCTTGACAGCCGGGCTGAAGTTGTGCTGGTAGAAAATGTGGCCCCAACTTTTATGAAAGCGTATCGAAGTACAAGCAATATAATTGTGTTAGGATATTTAAGAACTTATCTGACATCAACATTGATCCCCAGACGTTAACGGAGCGAATGCACCTCAGAACTAGTTCCTTTCACACAGCCGTGACTTTTCCCCCGTCGTCAACAGTCCGGCACCGATGTGTCTGAGATCGCTGCACCCTACTGGCTTGGTCTTTAGTTTTTATTGCCCAAACCACCAGATGTGTCCCACTTCTTATCTACCCAGGGCCCCTTTCTCTGAGCAACCTCAGGTCACGTGAGTTATGGACCATCACCTAGGATCATACCTTGTTAGATCACTTGGGACTCGTTGTTGGTGAGCGATTTCCAGACAAAACAAGTGTGGTCGTGGATTGTAGGCGCAGCTGCCCTGAAGTTAAGCCTGCGTAGCTTTTTAGAGGGAACACACACACTGCTGTCTGCGACTGTGTGTGTTGGTACAACCACAAAGACTTACTGAAGTGGAAATGTTGCACTCTTTGTGCCTTTTTTTAACCACAAAATGCACCGACGAGCACAGTGTTGGTCTAGGTTTTGTGTCTGAGCACAAGGGGATGTATCAATGATATTTATATTGATCCACATTGTCCGCAGGTGGAGAATCAATGCAAGTGACGTGGTTTTGTCTGTCCATTGTGCAACGTCTACGACCACATTTCAACCAAATTCTGAACATCTGTCCTTGCACAGAGTTTGGAATTAGGGAGTTTACTGTCAGTCAGAGCGCCTCCACAGAACACTCAGGGCCGCCTCACCTGCAGGCTTTAAACAATCCTCACTGACACCAGTCCGGTACTATTTTAATCAAAATGCTAGAGTCAACACAAAAGAATAACACGTTGGTGATGAAAGAAGACAAAGGCACTGATAGTGAACTGAGAGCAGACAGGGAGTCGTTTGTTAAACTTCAGTCAAATGTAAAAACACTTCAGGCTGACAACTGCAATCTTCCCTCTTTAGATAAGACGTGTACGGCGAGCATTTGGATGCAGTTACCTCAGTGTTCTAGGGAGATACCAGTCGCATCGTCTCCATCCTCCACCTGCTCCGCTTGGAGCTCCTGTCGGACCTGCTGCTCCAGCTCCAACGCACTGACCTCCACTAAGCTCTCCAAGTTCTTCAGTTTGCATCCCAGATGTCTGTGATTTCTTTCTGTGCAGTATTGAAAGTGTAAATTGTAAAATTTACATTCGTCTCCATCGAACTGGGCTGAAGCTCACAATCCATCTGCACAGCTGCATCTTACCAGGGGAAAGTGACCCTTTGAGGTTAATGATGGAAGATGTTCAGCCGGGCTGCTGTTCAGAGGCTCTTGAGTCAGAGTGTCCAGGTGAGGAGGCTGGACCAAACATCTGGAGAGGTGGAGGAGAATATACAGTAAGGAGAGAAGTGTTGTAGGGCGACTCAGCGGGGAGATGAGAGCTCCTCCGGCTCCCTGCCGAGGTTGAGTAGGCCGTGACATTTCCAATTTGCTCAAATTGATCGCCGGCCAGACCCTCTCCTCTTTGCCCTCTCCGTCTGTGGTGAAGCCCTTGCCCAGACTGTGGCATGTTATGATGAATGGGCTAAATGTCAAGGACGTGAAACCAAGCTCAGATCTTCCGTAGCCACGCTCCATTTAGAATTCGGCCTCTTTGGCCACGAGAGAAACGTCCCCGCGAGCTAGGGAATGATGGCTTGTGATATCCTGCGCCCGATGGAAGTGAACCCTTCTGACAAATGGTCCAAATATGATGTTCACATATACTGTATACTTTGTCATTTTAAAGGCTTTTCGTATTTAGAGCCGTGAGTCACAAAGGCAGCTAAGTCCGGAAATGTGTTTGCTGCGAGTTTGATGTTCGCTGTTGATGTGAGTCATAGTCAACTTGTAGCACGGCAGCGCTGAAGGCCAGAATCAGTCGATCAGGAGTCTCGCCTACACGCTGATGAGAACGGTGGCAGAGGCTCAAAGAAACTCCTCCGTAGTTAGCTAGCGGGGGATACCTGAGACAAGGTCACGCTTAATTACTGAAGCGCACATCAAAGTTTGCCTTTGGAGTCCGTGTCGCATTTGTTTATGGGATTAAGTCTCCGGCAAAGCACACCAAGCAAGTCTGTTTTAAGCCTGACCTTCTGAGAAGCAATGGAGTCATCCCTCCATTAGCGAGGAGGGTGTTACTTCACCTCACTTCCCCCCTTCTCTCTCTCTTGTAAATTTACACAATCTGTTCTTTATCTCGGTCCATCTTCCTCTTCTCCGATCCTTCTACATCTCACTAGTGCTAACAGGTATTCCTTTAAATGAAATACTCTCACAAACACAGAGCATATGCCGTAGCTCAGGGTGCGATGACACTGACATAACCGCCCACGTCGCAGTGAGTTCAAAGAAAGTATAAGCCAGCCAGCTCAGCAAGAACCCTCCTACATCATAAACACTTCAACAGGAGATGAAACCGCGGGTCATGTTCTGCTCAAGAGCTCATCTCTCACTAGGGAGATTGTGCTGTCGCGGGGGAAAATGTTTACTGTGCAGATGAGAGAATGTGAACAGGGACATCCAGTACGACTTCATCCCGTTTCCACATGAGGATGAGGGAGGGGACTGTACGATAATGAGGCACGTCGCTGAGGCGAAGATGCATCAAAACAATCGCTGCTCTGTCTCCGGTCACATCGGTGCGAAGGTGCTGCTTTTCATACTTGCAAATTGGGTTTGATTTCACAGCAGTGGTCCTCCTGAGCTGTTTGTCTACGGCATCAATGTTAACCTAATTTAAGTCTTGCGATGCTGCTCCTGCTGGCCCACTGCTGAAAGACACGTCTCTCTCCTCTCTCTTCCACTTCCTGTATGGGGAATAACAAAGCTAACACAATCAGTGTGTTTGGAGAGGAGGGTAAAGTGGTTGCACTCTGTGTCATCATCTGACAGTTCAATATCAAAGCAATGGGCCAGACAAGAGGTCTCACTGAGGGGAGACTTCAATTCAGACCTGCAATATAGTCTATTCTGTTTCAATAAGAGACAGTATTTCCCTGTTATTTCAAGACTTCAGGGTTGTACAAACTTTTTCATTTAGGCTGGGCATACACTGCACGATGCACGATGCACGATCCCGGACACCGGACGTTTGGTTGGATTGCTGACAAGTCAGACATTTGGTTCGTCCGTCCTCTGGCTCTTCTCACAGCCACAGGTCAATTCCCAAAAGTCTGTGATGTATCTTGACTGAGTGTCATGGCGACAATCCAAGTGATGCTAAGCTAGGTTACAATTTCGCTATGGATGAAATGTGCAAAGAAGCTAGCTAAGCTCAAAATGTCTCTGCAAAGTTCCACAACGTGAACTGTCCACGTCTTCCGAGCCTTCTAGTCCAAGTACTCTGGTTCTTTTTTAGTTGATATATGTTTTAGTACACAGGATGACAGATTCTGCCTTCTTTGCATTTTCTGTTTTACTGTTCAATTCCGTTTTAGATGCCTCGGAGCTTTCAAATGAATCTTTATTGACAATGGACAGTTGCTGTAACATTCTGCAGGGACCGACCGGCTGGGTTATGTGAGCCTTTTTTCCGCAGAATGAGTACCAGCATGATGTCGGCCGTTTTATAATTTCTGAACAGAGATTTGCAGCAGTTTCTCTCCTGCAGCTCTGGAGGATAAGAGAAGGTGAGATGAAAGAAGCTGGACTGGGCCGAGGTAGTTTGAAACTAATGATAAGATTGGAAGAAATCTCCCTCCATTCAGACTCACAGAAAATTCTAATCACACCATTAGTGATAATTAAGTTTGATTATTATAACTATGAGAATAATTTTTCTTAGCGTTCAGAATCCCAACTCGATAAATTCATCAATTCACGTGACCTGAGTTTAACCTTTGTTACTTCTCGTCGCCGCCTCGAATGCAGGGAGAATATATGAATTTGAAATTGAGGCGACGGAGCTGAATATTAAGTTTAAAATGTTTTAAAAGTGCAGATCCACTTTCTGCAAAGATTTTTAAACTACAATTCCCTGTGAGCTCCACCTATAAGGGTCTTACATCAATTGTTAAATAATCACAAGCTACAATAGATGGAGGGGTTAGACGAGGACTTCACAACCTGAGTAGAAGCCTCACCGTACACTTCCTACCTGCACAGCTCCTAACTGCAGACAGATATAGTGACCAGCTGGTGAACATAGTGGAGCAATAAGAAGCCTGAGAGCAAAATATTTCCCCCCCTAACAATGCCCTGGAGGACCGAGCAAATAAATGCAGCATGGACAGACCGCACAAAGCTCAAGGTAATTACGGCAAAAGTAGCCTTTAGTATCCCATAAATTTATACTACATTGTTTTCTTGTGCTGGGCAGCTCAAAAGCAATGTTCATGCATGAGTTCTGTTCTGCAGCGTGGAGGCCGGAAACCACAGAGTTAGATGGAGGAAAGGTTGCAAGGTATTTATGTACTTGTTGGAATTATGTCAAAGTGTGTGGGGGTGTTTGTGCGTGTGTTGCCTTGTTTTATTATATTCTTGGGCTCTGAACTGGGAGCCAACAATACTTCAGAGTACCAAGACGAGGTAATTGTTGCTTGATGAAGACCCGGTGTTGTTATATGTCATGATAGTTTAGATGTTATTTCCATTGTGTGGATATCCAATGATGGTTGAGTCTATATCTATATATATATGAATGGAAATGCTCCTCCTTTAAGAGCTCACCTAAAATGTAGCCAAACGATTTTGATCGCCCCCTGGTGGCTTGTTGTGGTATAGGTCGTATGTCCTGCCCCCTCCGTGTTATTGGATGGAACTTAAAATACAAATTATCTCAATGACCATGAGACAAAAGAAGGACGTGTTCTTGCTGACCTGTGTGTCTAACTAACCTTTCTTTCCATCATTCAGGGACTCTAAACGCCCTCCTAAAGCAGAAGGGCCAAACAACCTCTGAGGGTCCCGTGTGGTCGCTAAGTGGCAACCAAGGTGAGCGCTGGAAGCAGGCCAAAGTAAGCATCCATCCAACAGCATCCTTCCAGGTGAGACATGAAAAAAAATGTAATCTCCTCCATACAAGGCAGCATTCCCCCTCGTTGCCCTCTATTTTCTTCTGGGTCTGTGTTTATATGGTGGAGTACTAGTTTCCCTAGGGGCTGCATATTGATATAGCATTTCACAGGCTTTGATATTAGGCAGAGAAGTGGACAGGATCCATAGACATTGTTTGCAATTAAAAAAAGCAATATCACTCACGCTTTGCCATCAGGAAGCTCAATATTGAGCTGCAATATTCTCCATCATTTTAACGGCTGCAGTTGTGGAAAGTAATTATGGTTCCAGCTGAACTTTTTTTTACTTCTAACTCTTCTATCACTACAAGCATTCCTTTTTTAATTTTGGAGACAGTAAAAACTGAAATAGGTACTCACCATCTGCTGCTGTTTTTATAAGTGGCAATTTATCTGTTAAGCCATTTATTTACATTTGTACAAACTTGTTTTCCACTCACTAGGTGGTGCTTGAAGGTGTCCGGGGTCCAGGCATCGAGGGAGACATCGCCATCGATGATGTCACGCTGGAGGAAGGGGAGTGTCGAAACCCACCGCCGAGTGAGTTCCCCATGTTCACCCATCCTCTCTCCTGTCCCTGTTATCTGACCGACCTCCAGGTCGGTACTCTCGGTCCGTCTCGCTGGACAAGGTCGTGATTTATGAGAGGGGATCTAATCTAAGACGGTTGCCAGCATTGAACAACCATCGTAGCGGAGGAAAACGGTTACTATAGCAACAGGGTTGTAATCACATGAATGATAGCGGCGCATCATAATTGCACCGTAGGAACAAAACAAAGGTTAAAACAGGAAATGGGCACAGAAAATTGGAGGATACTCACAAGGTAGAATTGGCCGACACCCGGCACATCCTCCGATTGAATGACTTCCTGTTATTTACGGTTGGAGGAACATTCTATTCCGGGAGCACGCCGGAATTAGTGCAGGATTATTATTTTAGTTGTTTTTCATTTGGATCCATTATGAATCAAAGCGACAACACGAAGTCACTCGGAGTTATAGGAGGGGTCGCTCAGGCTGAGGACGGAGTAATGTTCTGAATTATGCAATTCAATCTCACGTGATGAATCTTACATGACTTTATGTGAAGCAAGAGGGAAGATTTCGAGAAATGTTCTCATGAGGTCTGATTTGAGTTGACATCTGACTGATGATGTTACTCAAGAGGAGTAGCTGCTTCCCGATCTGCTTGGCCTCAAAGGTAAAGTTTTTGGTAGATACTCTCGTTCACAGAGGTGATGGTCGTCTCGGTAGTAGTCAGAGTTAACCTGCAATAAAGCATATTTCCGAAAATTTTCAACACCCTTTATATCTGCATTTATAAGGGTCTGGAATATATAATGACATTAGCTCCCATTGTTTCTGTCTTATGCTTCTGCCTCTGCAGATCTCAGCGCCATGGCTCCGTCCACGTCCTCCCATATATGGCTGCTATGCATCACCTTGGTGATGACCCTCCTGGAAGGTCAGAGGTGACCCTTCTCTCCGTCATCCCACAGGCGGATATCCAGACCCGCCGTCTGTGAGCTAAACCCTCGGCATCCAATCACCAAAGATTCATGCATCCTGAAAGGAGCAAGGGTCCCCTGATGGACCACGGAAGGACCGAAAATTAATGAAAGAGAGAAAAAATTGTGATAAAAAAGCTACATAAAAAGTAATAAAGAAGATGCGCTATCTTTTTCAAGAGACCTCTTTTACAGGGCAACACTCCTCGGTGCAGGACTCGGGACATCTTTACGAGCACAAAGGTGGGCCGCGAATACGCCTGGACTTTGCCGAAAGACTTCACATGCATCAAGGACGGACAGTATGTAAAGCACAAGAACAATTTTATGAAGGAATGACAATATCTTGGGAAGGCGGCGGAATACAGACACTGTTGACTTTTTGAGGAGGAAATACCTGCTGACATGGAATCAGACCTTTCTCTGTGTATCTTTATCTTTCATTTTCTTGCACCAGATGCCAATCACAGACACTTGTTTTTCACTCGAGCCCGGCCTCATGTCACACCTTGGCATTTCTTTATCTGCTTGGTGCTGTACTGTAGAAAAATCAAGACCTCTGGCAACATTTAGTTCTGTCTGCTTTCTCCCTTATAGCTGCCTATGTATCTTTTTACACTGTGTTCACAAGTCCAAGTGGCCAACAGATGGTATGGTGGCAGAACAATAAAATGTAGAAGAATCAGCGAAGGAGTAGAGAGGGCGGTGAAGTCCGAGATGTAGGACGAAGAACCTAGAAGGGCGGTGCGTCGTAGGGAGGACGGAGGGCGAGGAGGAACAGGCAGAGAGTAAGAGAGCAGGATGGATGTGAGACGTCCAACGACATGAAGAGTCAGTCCACCTGAAAAAAAAAAAAAAAAAAGAAGCCACTTTACTTTCTGCCATGAAACAAAGTGCCTTCAGATTACAAACCGAATCGTGAGCCTGGGTGTTAACCAACATCGAACACGTCTCTGTTCATGTTTCCTCTGATGGGCTATTTTCTACATGTTTCTTTTGCCCCACAAGTGCTGATGGGAGAGCATGTTCGTCCAGAGGGAGTATAGGGTTGTTCTACACCCAGATTTAACTCCTGATGGGAGAGTTGCCTGTGTGTGAGTGAGTGTGTGTGTGTGAGTGTGTGTGTTTGTTTGTGTGCATGCGCCTAAGCCTACGCATAGTTCAATGTGAGGGCAGCCAACCAGGCAGAGCTGGCAGGCCCCCGAGCACAGGTCTGGAAAACACATGGGATAAAAAGCAGCGGCAACAGTGTGACAGTGAGGCTCTGGATTTTTTTTTTTTTTTTTTTTTCAGAGAGACAGTTTAACATCATACAGGAGGATTGAGACACTTCGTCGAATGAACACCCCACTCTTTTCCCATGATTCTCCTTCCCTGCGGGAGAGCGTTTTTAACAAAAAGGAAGAGAGCAACCGCTGAATATAAACATTGCGTTGTACAGGGAGGAGAGTAACTTTGGGACTCTTCATTAGGGTGACTCACCTCACTCCTATCCTCCATTTATATGGAACAATATGAGAATAAAAGATAATAATGTCCATAATAGTCATGATATTTTATTACTCTAGCGAGAATGTTTCTCTGCTTTTACACAAACTGTGAAGACTGACTGTGGAAGATCTACCTGAGACCATAACCTTAACCAGCGGGGTTTTTAAAAAAATGTATTGTAAAAAAGAGAAAACAAGAAAATGATAAATTCCGTTCATTGTTGGTTATGACAAAAATGTTTTGAGGACTTGTGTCTTGTTTTCTTCTTTTTTTTTTTTCTTTTATTATTTCTGTTGAAGATGACTTTAACTTCCTTTCTCTTCTTGTTGTCTCCCTTTGCATTGCTGAAGCTGACGGAAGCATTAAGAAGCAAAACCAATTTGGTAACTGTATAACTTGTAAATGTTAAAGAAGCTCTATTCAAAGGTTTATGATAAATGTTTTATGTTGGAGTACAGGAAGCACAACATACAGTTTAAGGTCTCATATAAAAATTCATTTTTATATTTCTCTGCACATACATGACCTACTCGTGCAAATTCAGGCACGTTGACCCTGAATTACATCTGACAAGTTGGACATTTTCTACCATTTACAACGGAAGAACAACGAGAGTTTAAGTTGTCGTGGAAGTTCAGCATATGTAGCCTCTTCACCGGGAAGCCTGGGTCGGTCCGAGTGGGTCATGTACACGTGCTGGCATAAAGCTGTGTACCATAGGTGTGAAACTGATACATGTAAAGATGATGAACATGCCAAGCAAAACAGAGCAGAATGATGAGCATTTCAGGGCATCCTTACAATATTATTATGGCCTGTATGATGTTATTGCAGAGACATAATACAGGTATTATCTGCTGTATCCATTTCAGTTTCTATTAAAAGACGATTCATTTCTGTTTTTATTTCAATAACGCCCAGATCACAATGAATGTATGCAGCTCCTGGTGGGAGGGGGGATGTTTTATTATAGTCTTACTAGGTGACATATCACTAAAACATGCGATATGACGATATTAGATCATGAACGATTAACATGACACTGTGCATTCAGAATCGCACACTTGATTGAAATTAATTACCTTTTTTTTCTTCGATAATGAAATGTTGATCCGTTATGTTTACCGGCGGTGTCGAGTCAGGCTGCTATGCTAACAGAGGCAGGAGGCAAACTATATAAAGAAGAAAGTCGCATACCTGTCAGCACTAAAGGCTGATGATAACGAGTAATGAGTCGGAGCTAGCTAACGTTAGCCTATGTTGGATTTTGGCTAAAGCTAGCATGGAAAGCTAACGTTAGCGCTTGCTAATGTTACCAGTGACCAACAGGACTAACCAGTCTATTATTGTTCTCACTTAGCTAAGCTAAGCTAACAGGTGGCTTGATCATATAGCATCATCTTTTCTGGAACAATTGATCTTCTTGTCAAGCTCTCAGCAAGAATCATCCCCCAAAGTCTAATAACGTTGCTCCAAACTTGTCCGATTCGCGCCACTTTCTCAACTTGTATCTAATACCAGCTCACAAGGAACCCTTTGGCATCTGTGTGAGGTGTAAATGAGCTTTCAAATAACTACTGTTAACCCATTCATATTCATATAAGACACACTGGGTCATAGATAGCACATAAGGAGGAAGGTGGGTGAGGTGGCCGGGATCCCGTCTGCAGTGTGGGAACTACATATTGAACAATTACCGAGACCATAAACGCTTCACAACATTTCCAAAACGTCTGTTTTCTGCATGTTGCAGTTGTATCAACATGAGCCTTGTGAACACAAACCTTGTTCCAGGTTTGTGGTGTTTAATACCGGATGCATCCATTCACGTGCAGAAATCCCTGGTGGTTGAGGGAAAATATCGCCTGAGTTTGCCCGAGCTGCAGCAGAGATTGGAGTTGTTTGTTTCCGTGGTACTACAGCCCTCAGCATACCTTTCATTTCCATTTGCCGTGCAAATTCTCACACCTAATGTCATCCTGCCCTTCGTTCCTGTAGGGATGCGAGTCTGGTGAGTAGCTTACATATTCAGCCCCGGTCTATTTTTTGATAAAACTCCTCTAAGCTACTTCAGGGGATTAACAGTTTTTGAATATGTAAACAGTTCTTTGTGACAGTTTTTCTTTCTCGCAGTGTTTACTGACTTTACTTCGATTGATGAGAGGCGTCTGTGGGTTTTTTTTGGAAGTTGTGAAGTTTTCATAAACTAGCAAAGGAGAAATGAGTTTGAGATATTTGAAGCTTCTGATGTTGAAGCTGAAGATTCAACGTATGTGTCAACTATTCTGTGTTTACATGGCCTCGCTGTGCTGTGGAGGCATTTCATCTGTAAAAACACTCCTACGACAACATCAAACTTATGTCTTTATATATTTCAGAGCGTCTGAGTGGAGATGTTAAAGCTTCCAGTTCCCATAAACCCTAAACGTCCCTTAAAGTCAGTTGTATTGCATCGTGTTACATGGTCCGATTGTGAAGTGGAAATTGCTTTTTCTCTTTGAAACACAGCAGAGAGCAAATGACACAAGTTGCTTTTTATTGCATGGGAAAAGGCAGTAGCCGTTTGGGAGGCGGGTGGAGGGGCAGTGGTCCTGGACATCTCCGTCCTTTCTTCCTGTAAAATGACATTTGACTTAGTACCGTTGTGTCAGATAACAGTATGTACTGGTCTTAATTGAATCTTAGGGACATAAACCAAAAGGTTGTTAAGGTTCCTGAGTCCAACGGAAACAAACAACGACTTGTGTTACGCTTCAGTTCCATCAAAGGGTTTCTGCTTTGGTAAATGTATGAATGAATTATGCAGTTTGTGCATGAATCTACCCGGCGCTCGCTTACATTAATACAAAGACAATGGAGGTACTGTATCATTAAGGGACGCTGGCTCTTACTGCAGAATTAACCATAGCAACATGCAGGATGTTGAAACAATTTCTCAGGTTCTTTGGCAAATTTGATTAAAACCACCCATGTGAGTAGAACCATGAAAAAGTAATTTTAAAACAAGTATTGTTCTTAGAAAGTTTATGTCCTGTAATATTATCAACTACAAGTGGAGAAGATCTTTGAACGGGAGTTGCTGTGCAGTAGTTTATATAACATATATACAGTATATAGTTCAGTCCCCTGAACGTCTTTGTACAATAAAATATAAACGTTAATTTGGGCTGACATTAACTCAATCAAACTGATAGTCCAAGTAAGCATTAATCAAATTAAGACACGTTATTGTAGTGTGTTGTAGACATCGACACAATAGAACCAGCTTAAGGACACATGTTCTACCTTCCAGCTGTGTTGGGATGACAGACGTTTAACCAATAGCAGCACAAAGGAGGACTCGTGTAACAACCTATTGGCCTGTAAAGACGTCAATTTGATGGCTCGAAGCAGAGTTACAGGGTAAAAGGTCACGTTCCAGTGGGAAGCTGCCACTCGTCAGACTGATGACTGGAGCACGTAAACCAGAATAGGAGAGGAAGATTCTAGAGGCAACTCATGTAGACGCCCTAATCCATATATTATCTGATTTAGAATAACAGTCGGATTATTGCAGCCAATGTGAACATATGAAGACATGCACCAATAAGATCCTGCATGTCAGCCTCCAGAATCAGTGTGTGAATGAGTGAATGAGGCAACTTTTACAATCGATTTGAGGACAATTAAAGCAGAGAGCCGTTTAACCAACGCCGTCCATTTGTCATATCTATATCGATATTAATTTAAAGCAAAGGAACAAATCACACCGAGTGTGTCGAGGGTCTCTAAAAGGAACAGTCCCAACATCTCTTGCCGACTGGAAATGTTCTCGTTTTCAGTTCAACCTACGAAGGGCTCCGTCACATTGTGCCATTCATCGAGCTATTTCAGCTCCCCGACTAACTGTTCAGCTCCTCTAGCGTGACATAATTGCAGCTGGTATCCCTGATTATCACACCCTGCGTTCTTGGTATTTACTCAGCTATGAGAATTGGTGCCAGGGGGGAGGGGGGGGGCATTGTGCTTAGGCACGGCCAGCACTGACAGAATTGGCAATCACTGTGATTTTTGGAAATACTCCGATTAAAGACTTCCAGCAGGAGCAGACTGCCTGTCAAACTGAACATGAAGCATCACCGCTCCGTAACATCTTGTAATGTGTGATGAATATTTTTAGCAGCAACGTCGCCACCTTAAAGGGGTTTTCCCTCTATTGAGTGGAAGCCAGAAGGGAGTTGACTCCTCAACAGGAGGCTGACTGCAGTCTCTCTTAAGAACTGGGAAAGGTAGACAGATCTCATTAACTTGGCCAGTGGGAGCTGCCTCCTCTTGGTAACCGCTCCCTCTGGAGTCCGAGTGAATTGTGCTGCTTCTTCATGGCGTCCTCTTCCTCTCCCTCCCTGATCAGGCATCACAGGCCGGTCGGAATCAACACACAGACCCACATTTTTTTACTCCTTCTGTCCGTCAGCAGCTGAAAGTGTCTGGATGACAAAACGTCCCTGAAAATCCAGAGGTCTTTTTTTAAAAAAAGACCTCCTGGAATTGATGCTGTAGCATCTCCGCGGTTGAGGAAGCTGTTTCAACGATGTTATTTATCTTGTTCTGTGCCAACACCCTGTAATGATGACCTGTCACTCTTCTCTGTTTTGTGCTCTATATTTATATAATGATCAGGCTTCTTCTTCCCTGTATTTCTTTGGATTTTATCACCCTATTTTTTTTTGTGCCATACCTGCAACTAATGAAAAAAATAAAGAAAACAAATATTTTACATGCCTTGTCAAATACATGCTGTTCTCAAGTGGCTGTTAGCGTACAAAGGGATGGAGAAGAATGTCCCATATAAGCTGCCTGCTTACACACAAATGCTCTTGTTTCCCCGACTTGCCTGTACTTGACACCTCCGTCCCTGGAAAGCCAAGTTACTCCCGCAGCGACCACCTGTCTCCGTCTCAAAGAGCTGGAAAACAAAAGCTTTTGTGTTGTGCAAATTGTCCTTTTGACAGTTCTCCCCGGTTTCAGGTGCTAGCTTCGCCTTACCTTCCTCTCCTTTTGCCTGAGATGAGAGAATGTGTGGGATTGTGGAGAGAAAAGGACAACCGAGGGGAAGACAGAGGAAAAACAATGGTGTGCAGAGGGACTTGAAAGTCATCCAAAGGTCAGCCGGCAGGGGCCCGTCGAGTGAGAGCAGCTTATAAACTCAACATGAGCCGAGGCTACTGTGCACACTGTTTATTGAGCACTACGCCTCTATGAAAAGGTAAACACAAAACAAAGCAGTAGCACGGGGTTAGATGCTGCAGGAGCATTTATAGCAAGGAAAAATAAGAGATTTGAAATTATGCAATCGTACACTGACATGATAAAAGGGAGAACGGCAGCTGCATGTTTTGTCTACACTGATGTGACGAGGAAGGAAATCTGTCTGCTGCTTAACGGCACCAGAACTTAGCTCTGAATTTTCAGTACAGGCAGACCCAGAAGTGGCGAAAAGATCGAAGATGAGGTTGACAGATGAAGCTGAGAAGAGATAAGAGATGCTGAAAAGCTGCTCGTCACTTAGTACATTAGCCATTAACAGAACTGCTGAGCTCATCGGAAGAAACCACAAGCTGGAATTGATACTGACTAATGTTTGAAGCTGCTGCCACTGACCTGCCGAGGCTGGACAGTCATCAGTGTTGTCCCTTCGGATAATGGTGCAAGTAGTGCGGTACTCTCCCATATAAGCGTCCAATTATTACCACTTGTGCCAGAAGAAGTTGCTCAGTGAAACTAGGACATTTTGTACAACATGTTGTATCTTGACATATGTTCTCCGACAAGAACAATTTGTTGACATTTTGTGAAGGTCCGGCCATTAGCTACCCGTGTCCCTCTGCTGCCGGTGTTTATGCTAAGCTAGGCCGACCAGTTTCTGGAGAGGCTGGTCCAGGAAGTCAACTCATCCGTCCTCTCATCCATCTCCCGGCCTGAAGTCATAAAGGACATTGACAAAAGAAAAAGTCATTTTAGAAAGTTTTTTTTAATACCAGGCTGCAGCTTCCTTGTTGTTCATAAAATAAACAGTGGTGTTTGCCAGAAAGATCTGTTTACAGTGTTACTGCTTCTCCCACAGCGGGGCCTTGCTGTCGGGTAGCCGCTCTCCATATTGTTTCCTTTCCCAGGGCCACGTTGTGTCCATACTGCTGCGAGGTGAGTTATTGCGTTTTTCCAAAAAGTGGAGGAATCTGTATTTTTTTTTTAGCCTCACACCGGAGGGAACAGCATGAGGGGGGTTATTGTTTTGTGAAATGCAGATTTTTTTTCAACAGTCTCTCTTTAGCCTCGGGGCTTTCCTGAGGCTGCCCACTGATTTACAGTAGAGAAGTTGCCGTGTGCCTTTGCTCAGGGATGTGTGGGCGCATATATATATATATATTTATATATTTATATATCAACGCATGAGCGGGCGCAGCAATCTCACATGACAAAACACTGAAACGCCTTGACAATATTTCCCGGCGACAGTGTGCCTGTCCCCTGCGGCGCTGGTGTGGCTCTGTGATGGGAAATCAAAAAAAAACGTACGATGATGATGTGTCTGTAGTTCCTATCTTCATTTCCCAGTCTGTTTTCTCTGCATTGCAACATAAACAGTGATGTGTTCCTCTTCACTGTTGTCCGACTGGTGAGACTTTTTGTGTGTGTTATGATATAAAAAAAAAAACACCTTGCATTTGTGTGTTAACACAAGAACTGCAAGAGGAACGTCTGTTTGTGACTCGGACACGTTTATTCACAAGGGTGTCGAGCACACGAGCAAACGTTCCTGCAAACAAGGTGCTAAGAGTGATTTCACAGTGCTTTTAAGGGCACTCCAAAGTTTAAACGTGGCCTCTATTTTCTTGTTTTATCCTCCGTGCCCTCTGTGAAGCGTGACATACCTCCTATTTGTCCGGATAATAAGGTACGCCTATAAAAAATTCAGATTGTTTCTTCAGCTGATAACCTTATAGCGTTTGGCCTTTTAAAAAAATCCCAGGCACTTTCAATTACCGTGCTGCATGTCCCATTCGTCCACTCCCTTATCGTCTCCCTCCTCCGGTTCAGCCGGGCAGACGTTGCCCTGTAGATCCGCATTAGAATGCACACCAGGTATCTCGCCCGGTGAACAATGCCGTTTTACATTACAGTCTATTCCCTTTTCTCCTTGCCATGCACCGCTACAGCGCTCTGTTTACAGGGCCACTGGTGCTTTCTGGACGGAAAAGGGAAAATGTCATCGCATGCTAATGGTCTGCTAATGCGCCTCTGACGGGGCTCCAATGTCAGTCAAACAATATCTATTCACTTACGAGGGCTTTGTCAAAGTCGCTCGGGCAAATATGAGGTCACATCTGCGCCCGGTGCATCGTTGGCACATTATCAATTACCAAAAAAAAAAAAAGAAAAGCGGCCACATCTATACACCATCACCTGATAAAAGGGATCATTTGCAGAAGGTGCTCAGCAGCTAGCCCGGCGCCGCCGCGGCTCCTAATACCACTTTGTAATTAAAGAGGCAACAGTGAGTCGATGTAGCGTGACGGAGCGGCGGCGGCTGCAGCAGCTGTATACTCACACTACGTCTATTTGTTTTGTCTGAGATTGCCACTAAAAAATAAATTACACCTCATATTGCATCAATCACATAAACACACACCATCATTTCTCGAGCCGTTTGAGTGTTTTTCCGACGGTTCGCCGCCACCGTACAGACAAACGTCGAGAACCCAAATGATGAACACATTCATGAGATTATGGCAGAACAGCTCCGAATATTTGGGTAGATGGTCGGTACCGTTACTGAACGCAAAACAGATGATGTGCAAACTATTAGCTCAAGGCTAAACTAGCTTCATGCTAACGTCATGTTCGTTCATTAGGCCCGTCTAGAAATACACAAGGTGGTCGGATGGTGCTTGTCGGACCTGTTTTCTCTCGTACTGCAAATGTATCGTGATGTGTCCTGTTGTTCTGGACTGTAAAATAAGAAGCACCAGCTTGTTCAGATCAGATGGAAATTATACCTTTAAACTAATCTGTGTCCCGCTGAGATGATTAAACTACGCTGCTTGGGGAAAGCTATTTTTCTAATAACACAACATGAAGCGCCAAACCGCCGGGATTTTATTCAATGTATCAGTTGGGCGGACGAGTTCGTTGCCTCGGATGTTTTTCAAACTTAGCGACGAGCTTTTTTTAAATAAGATTATAAAGTTTTCACCGAGAATTACGTGAAAAAACAATAACTCCTGTCGACAGCCGAGCCGTTCCACGAGGCATCGCTGTGTTGTTTTCTTCATCACCTGCATCTCCCGTACAAAGATGTCACAGTCGACAGTAATTCAGCAATTAGCAATTCTTCCATTATGAGCAGGGCTTCGCTTCTCCACGCACACATGAGCTCCTCACTCATCTCATGGCTTTGAGACATTTCCTTGTCCTCTCATGGATGTTGCATAAATTAATCCCTCTCATGTTCTGCCATCTGAGCCATGTTGATGCTGAAAACTTCAGGCTGAATAATTTACCCATCTGCCCCGCGGACGCACGTGCTCGCACCGGGTGCCACCACGCACGGCGAGGAGCTCTCATCACGGACCTGAAGCCTGCCGGCGTCAGCTGAGACATCTGCGTCATGTGATAAGAGCGCACGTCACGGGAGGATGAAATCAGGTCTTTGTTTGAATCGTGGCCACTGGGTAACGACACAAAGGGGAACACAGTTTAAGCAGCGCGGCAGTCACGTTCCTCTTCGTCTCCGAGGGAATTACGACAGAATTAACGCGATTGAGAGCAGAAAACACCTTGGCAGAGCGTCGTTGTCCCGGTGTCGTCCTTCCAGGTAATTAAACAATAGATAAAGAGATTCTGAAGCTCATTTCAATCTAATTCCATGAAGATGACAATGAGTGTCACAGCCACACTCCTGCATTGTGACTCCGTCTCATATATAAGATGGATTACTTCCTTCCTGCAGTGGTTCCACTCGGAGTTCCCTCTCGGGGGTTTCAGCGTGACCCACTTCTGCCGAGCAGAAACTTTCTCCAACCAGGAGTTGGATCGTTTCCTTCAGACGAGGCAAGAAATAATCCGTCAACTCATTTACGTTGACGATTTGTACTCAATCTAAATGAGTCGTCCAATTTCTGCTGCTGCACGTCCGTATTCCCCTCAGTGTTGGTTACGAACCTCCTCGTCTTTTAGGAGCTCTAAATGTGTCGTTTCCTCTCTAAGAGGTTCAGCAGTGAGTTGGTGAGGCACCAGGATGAAGACGACGCCACTCCTCATCTTCATCACATTCACAGCACTTTCCTGCTGGATCCTTTTCTCAAAGAGCTAATTGACAAGCGTGATTCCAGAAGCTTTGTTTACTGGTAGACTATGAGTATGCTGCTTATGAGCTAGCGGGATAATGATTACTGCTCCTGCGCATATCAAGAAGCTGATTCATTTGCTCGGCGTCAGTTGTGTGTTTATCCGAGCGGCGTCTCGGGATGTGACGAGGACGCAGGCTGTTCATTACCGTAGAAAGTTGCTGACACAGATCAAACGCACATAAACCTGCTGCCGTACGTCTTCCGCATCAGCGAGGAAATAATAGAACCTTAAACAAGTTTGGTTTCCCCGGCTGCCGTCTCCGTCGGCGAGGCAACGGTATGAGTAAAGTTGCAAAGCAAGGTTGTTCTCCGTGTGATTGAACGAGCCCCGCCCAGGCCCGCATCCGCCCACCGGAGGAGCTGTTGTCTCCCTTGTTGTCTGATGGAGTGCGGAGGGCCGGCGATGAGATCAGTCCTGCATCACCCGACGGGACAGAATGGGCGTGATGACACGTGCGACCTTTGGATCATCCATCACAACCGACGTCTTTTCTCATAGAATGAAAAAAAAAAAGTTGCATTAACACAAATGACCTTTTCTCATCACCATGTCCTGATTACACGATGACAGAAGATCCCCCCCCCCCTTCCCCCCGCTGGTCCCTCAATGTCACGCCATTAATTATGACCCCAACAACTAGAATTTAGTGAAATCAAAGGCCCTGAGTGAAGCTGTGCATGAGGCGTTTACCTTTAGATATTAATCCTAATCCAGGTTATTTTACATACCGACGCCGATTGATTCATGCAGGCGAAGGCCGTTGCCATGGCGACACCTTTAACAAGAGTTGTATGTTCGTACACCCTCATCAAGCTCCTTAAGGTCCTGTTGTGTTTTTCTCATTTCACTTCCTGTTTTAATTTGAAAGGACTCGCCTCTCATCTCATTCCAGATCCTGCACTTCCTGTCTTTGTTTTTTCCCGCCTGCTTGATCACCTGTCTACTAACCTTCCTCTCTGTAACCGGTTGTCTTCCTCCTCATTGTGAGTCAGACCGACTGTCAGTATTTTCCCCTTGTTGAGCTCAGCTTGTTTCTTCACTGGATTTGTGAGGAAGACTTTTTTCTGGGCGCCTGGGTCTTGATTTCTGACTCTTTTTATGTATCATACCTGATTGATTAAAGATGCTTTTTGAACTGGGATGTTGTGTTGAGACCTAAATTGGAGTCCACTTGTCAGCGAGCTGACTACATCTTCCTCACCGAACCCGAGGAATGTGAAAACACGACTTCTAAGGAAAACTAGAAAGAAGTCTGTCTACACTGAAGGCTGACGGAATAAAGGATGTGACCTACAGAACGGGGCAGACGGAGGCTGGTTAACACGCAAGAAACAGGAACGAGCACCAGGAAGCTGCAGGTGAAAAGACGACGCTGCATCGTACAAAGCTGAGAAGTGACAGTCAGATGGAACCACAACAACATTTATACAACATGTATAAATACGTAAAACGAATCTTTTATCCTTCTGTTGATCCGTAATAAAAGAAAAAATACCCACATTTCTTCCTTTCATGTGCGTTCAGCACTTCCCTTTGAAGGACGGAGCAGTTGTCGAGCACTCAGCACAAAGACACGTCGGATCTCCTCCAGACGGACCGACAGATGTAATTCATGTGTAAATCCTCCATCTATCAGTGACAGATACCTTCCAGTGCTCACATATTTCACCGGGTGGCTGAGCCCCCTCGCCCGCCCCCACCGTCTGTACGAGTTGGCTGGAAATCATTTGAAAGATGTGCCGTCGCCGAGCCTTTGACAAGTTCTGCTGATCCCCGGTTCCACTTAACAGGTTGTGGGTTCTTCGATCCCTCGACGGCACCGTAAACTAGTTTCTAGTTGCTGCGACATCTCAGCAGATTTAACTGACTTTTGTTTGTCGCTGTCGTCGCTGCTGCGGAGCTGCAGGATTACTATCTCTGTGGTTTGATCTGAGATGATTTTCATCAAAGCCAGCTGGTCAAGTGGATTTCAAATCCGCCTCTTGAAGAACCGGGATGGCGTCTCGCCTTGTGACACGCCGGTCGTTTTTGTTTTGGGCTGTAAATGCACGACTCAGTTCACCGCAGGTCCGGCGGTTTCAAGTCGTAGCGCCTTGCAGAGGAAGCAGCCGCCACCCTCGGCCAGCTTCTCTCCCAGAGGACTCAACTAGCAACCAGGAACAGAGCGTCCCAGCAGTCCAGGCTGCAGCGGCGCTTTGAAGTAGGAAGTTGGAGCGCCGCAGAAACCTCGATAATAATCAATAATCAGCCAACTGACTAATACGTGCATTCAGGAATATTGTGAGATTTGCAATAGAAACTGAATCCCTGATATGTAAACGTGCAGCAGCTATCATTGAACTAAGAAAGTTGTACCTGCAGGACTGCCGATGTTCTCGCCTCCCTCAGCTTGTTGTTCATTAGAAAACAAAAGTTAGCAACACTTGATAAACATTATACGTGCTCATCGACCTTCGTAGCGTTCTAGCCTTCCCGTTAATAACCACCGTATATTTTCTGCTCTCCGTCAGTACATCGGTTCATTCTACAATATATTCGCCCCCCTTTGACTTTGTTTACTGCGAATTTCTGCTGTTATTCATTTTCATAATATCGACAGCCTCCGGAAGGCAGTCGAGCGTGAAATTTTAATTGTGTGCTGAGATCCATCTCGGGGTCCCCGGGGTAAGAGGTGGAGAAGTACAATCACTGGCCAATTTATTAGGTACACTTAGATAAAACTAACACATTATAATACAGCCGCCCTGAAACTGTTCTGTGCTGCTGACATGTGTTCCTAATATTTTGTCCATAAAAATAGAGTTTCAGTAAACATGTGTCTTTTCCTTCCCGCAGTCACAACGTTTAGATGCATTGAGATGATTGAAAATCACAGATCACTATGAGCGAAGCCATTTACACCGAGAACGGAGGGAGGAGGACGAGCGGTGAGGAAGAAAAAAAACTACGAGCGTGGGTGGAGGCAGCGTACCGTAGCCGGCTCGCTCACTTAAGAACAAACTCTTCCTCCTCTAAAGGAATTAATCCTCGTATTGTACTTTAAAGGACTCATGAATAAGCTGCGCTAAACCAAACGCAGGGCAAGTAGTCTGGTGTAAGAGATTTGTGTCGACATTAGAGGAGGCCTGAGAATTTACCGAGACATAGAAAAGCACTTGAAATCCCATCTTGCTTTCAGGGAACCTCGGACGGGTTCGTCCTGCGGTGGCACGGACGGCCGAGCAATCAGACCGCAGCGATGGAACGGCCCAACAGGACAACAGGTAACGATGCTGCTCGGGTTGCTGGACTCTCACTCATCGAGCTGCGGTGTAAACACAGGCGGCTATTTCTGGACGCTCCCTGAGTGCAGGTGTCCAATTATATTTCTCACTCTTGTGAAGGTGCAGGGGGACGCTGCCGCCGGGTGGAGCGACCCCGGCTCACTACTCTGCTGCACAGAAATGAAGATAGAAAAAAAAAAAAAAACCTCTGTCATCTTTTCATCATTTCTTTTTCAGTGTCTCACTTTTTTTTTTTTTGCTTTCTGGACAAATGGCGCCGGACCCCAGCTGATATCAATTCAACATCTCTGACATTAAGCAGCCGGCCTCCCTCTGCTGACGGTGACCTTTCACCTCGGCGGCCGACCTCCACACTCGCTGTTTGGATGTGGACGCCGTAGTTTTCCTCGCAGATCAAAAGGTTGTTGCCGAGACACTTCGCTGTCTCCTGGACAACAGGAGGAAGTTTCCAGGGTGCTGCAGCGTCGGGTTATCAGGGTCCGGAGGCCCCGGTGGAGGGCCGGGTCAGGTTCCGCGGTGTGAGGGGAATCTGTGAGCTGCTGATGAGGAGCAGGAATCAGAGGTCTGTTCCTCCGATATTTGTACACTTCTTCTTCCCGTCCGGATGATTTGAGACCCTGTGAGTCGTCTCTCAGCTACGCTTTAGTTTTCTTTTTGGTCTTGTTGGTGGGTGGACGGAGGGAATCAGAGGGGTTGTTGCTGCTGCTCTGCTCGCGCTGCTTTAAAGACTTTCTGCAGGAAGACTTTCCTTCGAATCAATACGCACATCTGCTGGAGCGTCCAGCTCGGCTCACATTTATTATTGTTGGAGTCCATTAACACAGAGGGAGAAACGGAGTTCTTGGTTTTTGTTTTGTTTGCTCTCACAGTTGATTTCGGGGAGTCCCGAGTTGCCCAATTGAATCTGAAGGGCCTTTAGACAAATTGATGCTGTGAGTAACATCGTGATACAAACATCCCAGAGATCCTCTGACAGGACGGACATCAACCCGTCAGGGAAGTCTAACACCGGCTGTCCTTTCCTGGACGACGTGATTGAAGCTTTTAATCAAACATGAACAAAGAAAACGTCAAAGGGCCTTTTAAAGTTTCCTTTTTTAATCACACAGCTCGAACAATTTAAACAATTTAAAGCCAATCAATGCTTTTTTTTTCTATTGACAATGGATCAGAAGACGGAGCTGCTCTCATCCCGTCTGTCATTATGAGACACAGAGCAGCTCACCTAACCATTTATCTTTTTTTGTGCCCAACCCGGACCTGACAAAGCCCCCCAACCCCCCCTCCCTGTACCCTTGAAAGCATCCGTGTCATCCGTTCTTTCTTCTCACGATTCTTTTCTTAGACTTCTTAATATCCGCAGCACATTTGGAAGTTAAACATTTGTCCGGCGGCCACATTCATGTGAAGGTACAAATCTTTTTGCAGTGATCTCTGTCACTTCTCATTAGTCCAGAGTTGAATGTGAAAATGGTTGAAAGCAAGTCTTCCCCCCCCCCTTCCTTCGTTGGAGTTCCTGGACAGATATGTTGCTGATGTGCTTTTAATTAAATGCACCCGAAGCGTTTTCATCAGAGCAACTATTAACTATTTTACTGGATGTTCCTCCGCCTCCGGAGACGTTCCCTCTGTCACCCAAACAACCTTCGATGACGATAAGAGCTAATTAGCATTAGCCTGCTGCAGCCGAGGCCTTTTAACGGAATGAACGCTCGTCTTATAAATCGTAACATCTGTTCCCGTCTCACCCGGACTCACATGGAGTGGGACTCCGTGGCTTCGCCTGCAGCTGCACCAGGAACATGAAGTGTGTGTGTGTGTGTGTGGGGGGGGGGGGGGGGGGGGGGGGGGGAGTA
>CAAKHC010002561.1:0-65382 GCA_901007825.1 Macroramphosus scolopax
ACAAGCTGTAGCTGTACTGGGTCGCTCTCAAGGGTTAATGTGTCTAAATGCACATAGGTGTGGCAGGGTCATTTTGAAAGCATGTTCAAATATCTGTACAAACTGTGTGCTCATCAGCCACGCAACAACAATCCATTTTAGCTGATAGTGCCCATGTTCCAAAAATGTTGCGGTTGATATCAAATTATTCTTAACACCACACATGCAAAATTGTTTAATTGGTGCTCTTTAAAATGTTTACAAACAGTACCACAGTTCCACATCCACACTCAATCTGATAAATAGCGACAAAATATTAATATTATTATTACAGAAGCACATGCTTGATGAGCTATTGTGATAAAATCATTTGATGAATATGTTTTAACGGTTTCAAACTGCAGCCTGGGATCAGAAATCCACCAATGTCAGCATCCGGTGCTCTTGTGCACAGTCAAAACAAGACTGAGAAAGTGAAGAAGAAAAAGTACTAACGTTACTTTCAGTGACGATGGCAACTCAGATCCCATGTTTGTGATTAGTTAGGGAACGCTATGCTGTCTGTGTAGTAGACAATGTGTTTCAAGTGTCTCTAAACGTAATACTGAGTGAACACAGTGTAACACTGAACCTTGAAGTTGCACAGCAACAGTACGAAACATAAAACTTTATTAATTCAATGAATTTGAATTGAATGGATACATGCAAATCTAGTACATGCAAATGAAGGAAACTTCTCATCAGCATGCAAGGTCTTTGATTAACACCATGCTGTACCAACAAGAAAAATAAAAGTGCTACCAACTGAGAAAGATGATCGCACCAGTGCTACCAGGGGAAGGTTTAATCAATAGCCCTGCAGGACATCATGTCTGAACTTAAGATTGTGAATAGTGCTCAGTATGGCTCGTGCTAATGTACAACTAGCTTTATAGGAATAAATAACATTTTCCTCATGTGACTCATAATATATCATAAACTGCTCCGGCGACAACACACGAAAGGAAAGCAAATGGTTTGGCTCGTATTGAATGTACATGATTAATCATTGATCCGTCATTTATGAACATCCACATAAACAAAAATCATCAATTTGATTTCAGTTTTAATAGAGAATACTGATTTTCCCCTGCTTTACAATCAATTTGCAAACTGCAGCTTGACCAATTGTGGTCAAATTAATAAACAACATTACTGACTGAGACTTTTCAGGTGCGAGTCTGGTAGATGGGCCAAGTAGTTGTATTGAAGGAAATCAAATTGTCTCAGGGGCAGCTTCATCACTTTATTTGGACGAGTGACAGCATGCTGAGCAAAGTTGCTAACCACTCCAAGCTGAGGGGAAATAATGTTTATTAAATCCACCCCTGCAAAGCTTTGTTCAACTTTTGTGATGCACTCGAATTCAAAACAGAACTAAATGATTACACATTGAGCACACTCCTCCTGACAAGACGAGAAAACAAGAAAATCTGTCTCCCATTATGTTGGGGTGTGCTCCTTAAATATACATAAATATTTCCTTTTGGCCCCTCACTTAGATTTACGAGAAGGTTATGAGTTAACAAGGCATTTCATAAAATAATGCCCATGACTGCCAATTTGATTTTCATACCCACAATCTCATTCAATACAGCTCAAGATTTGAGGTTGACCAGAGCGGTACTAAGGAATTCAAGATGTATGTCTATACATTTTATGTGAAAAGCAAAGTAATAAGAAGTGTTACAAATGCTACTAGAAATAAAATGGGCTTTATCTGGACCTGTGATAGAAAATATCCACTGGTTTCATTTCAAAGTATTAAATGCAAACTGGCATGAAAGTACATAACAATTGTGAATATTTTGGTCAAATTTGAACAAACCACCAGGCATGCTCTTTCTCTGGCTCATCAATAGCTTATCTTATACCTTGATAATGGAGCCTGCTCGGAGTGATGCACAAACAGCCAATCATTTAACAGATGTGTTATTCGGCTGTACCACCTACACGAGCAAAACAACAGAACAATTGCGGTGGGAGTTGTCTTTAACATTTAATAAGTCAGTTTATCCCAAAGACGCTTTTACTTAATTTCTTTATCTAATGTCTATCGATGTGAGATCACTCCTCTTTACTTATTTTGGCATTGGAAAAGTTATACAATGTGCACAATCTGTGGTTCCTGCACACAACATTCCCAATTTAATCCACAGGATTACAATATACAGTTTCAGACCTCTGCACTGTCCCCTGGTGTTCGCGTTGAACATGTTGCAGAAACCCTTTCTGTCCTAAACAACCTATTGTTCAGTTTTGTTTTAAGTTAGGTGACTTGTCACGTGTGATTCATTTGCTGATGGTACCCATACCACTTATCTTACTTTGAAGAATGTTAACCTGTATGTGAGGCACCACTCGCTATGCAACAAAAGCCTGATCAAAGCACACACACAGTCATAAAGAAGATTACAATGATCAAGTATAGAACGAGATGTTTTTTATACTTTGTGTCACAATTAGTAATAATATGTAAAGTTATCACATAAAACAAAATTCAGAAATGAGGAAGTCGAACTAGAGAACTAGAGATAGCAGCTTAAAACCCTCATAGGTCAGTGACAAGTCAACACTTAGTTAAGCTGATGTGTCAACATGGATATGAACAGGCCTAACGAGGACTAGAGTATGAGCACCAGAGCATAAAGCAGACATTGTCCTGCTGATTCAGTCTGGCCATGTCATCCATCGCTGTCACAAACACACACACACATGCACACACACAGCGGCTTATGTGCCAGCTATCATTGCCACAAGTGTGTGTGTAATGGAGATGTGTGTCTGTGTGCCGTCTGTCTGTCCTCTCCACCTCCCTGACATGTCCTGCTGCCAGCATCACCATAACTACGCAGACATCCAGTGATGTCAGTGCACTTTCTATCTGTATCATATACACACAAACACACACACCCACAGAGAAATGACCGGGAATTAGGCACTGGCTGTTCCTCTCATTAAATCAGGGACAACACACACTGTTTCTTCTGCCTTCTGCACATTATCAACCCACTTATGATGCTGCTGAGATAAAGTCGGTTGTTAAAGAATGATTAGCTTCAGGAATATCTTGACTAGGGATGATATAAATTAGGCCTAAACCTCCTAAAACACACCCCCTCCTCCTCTGGCTGTACCACTCTTAATAAGCCCTGAAGAACAGATCGGTGCACACTGATAAAAAGTGAGGCCAACATAAATACTGAACAGATTATGAATGTGTTTGTGGACTACCAACTCTATGTCATTGTTGGCTCGGACCTCTTCAACTCTCTTCTACTTGCTGCAATGACAAAGAGTAGAAACACTTCAGCTAGAGCTGCGCAGGAACCATGCGACAGATCCTAAAAATAGCTGCTGTGTGTATGTTAGAAGAGTACTGTACGCAAGTAAAAAGTCAGTATTTACAAGGATTTTGAGGTGGGGGAAGGCTGGGATCACTGCCCAGGGCTAATATACTAACTGTCTCTCTTAAACAGACAGGAGAATAAAAAACAGCTGCCTAAGTAAGTCCCTTCTCAGCTACAAAATACGGATACTGCGTATGTTGTAACATATCCAAGCGCTTGTTAACGCCCACTAAACTCAAATACCCGTCATGGCTGAATAGAGTCTTGGGGAGGGGGCTGAGTGGGTCTACAGAGGCAAGTTACTATCCAGTGTTTTGTGCCTATTAATGACAAAGACAGAAAATTCCTCCCGTCTCTGCCAGTTTTCATTGGCTCACTACCTCAGCAAGTCCTTCATCCTCCCATCTACTACTTCACTTCTTCACAGCACTAAGAAAAGGCCTGTTGTTTTGTTGCTCATCAACTATAACAAAATACTTTCAGTTATGGCGTGCTTAATTTTGGCATTGGTGAAAGGAAAGGCGTGTGTGAAGCATAACCAACCTGTAAAATGCAAAAAGACTGTTTATTATAAGGGCAAACAGTGGTCTCTTCCCAATATATCCTCTCTTACCTGTCCTCATCTGCATCCATGGTAATGTGGATGTCAAATAGGCTGTTGACAGCAGGACTAGGCAAGCTGAGGCCCTCTGTGATGAAAGGCCTTACACCATCTTTGCCTGGCACCACCCTGGCACTGGGCTGAGGTAGGGCATCAGACTTCTGCCTACTATCTTCTGCCTGGTTACTGAAGCCAGAGGGAAGACCCGTGGGCCCTCCGTGGGCTCCCTGGGGCTGGACAATTCCTCCTGTGCCAGGTACCTGACTTGACAAACCAGGCAGGGTGTTGGTGGTAGTGGGCACTGTGGCAGGCACATTCTGGACACCACTCTGGGAGGTGGTGTTGACAGAAAGTGTGGGGGCAAGGCCTAACCCTCCTGAAGGCTGATTTTGGTTGACAGGCTGCTGTTGCCCACTTCCTTGAAGGATGGGAGCCATGGCTTGTACAGTGCCCATGTGAAGCATCAGGCCCTGAGGTGAGGGTGCCTCTCCGCCCAGCCCCTGAGCTACAGAACCAGCAGGCATGATAATTGGTGAGGGGCCCTGGCCGGCTGATAGCCCCATAGAGAGGGACGTCATGGGAAGGTTCTGAGTGCTTGAGCCAAAGTGCTGTTGACGATAGTCCGGCTGGCCGGCCGCGGGGCCAGTGGGATGATTAGAATAGGCAAACTGCTGGGGCTGCGCGGCGGGAGGCATAATGGGAGACTTCTGCTGCATGGCAACTTGGTGCACACCATTGAGGCTGTTAGAAAGGAAGGTTTGGGGATTAACAGGCTGAATATTGGACTGAGCCTGTTGTGGCGGCTGTGATGCTGTAGCTATATAACCTGTGGGCTGGAAGGCACTTGCTCCACTCCCAATCTGGGGGACCAAGCTGTAGCCTTTCTGTAGAGGCTCTGAAGGGTGGGCAGGATGGGTAACTGAGTAGCCACTGTCCGCAGCGTTCTCCAAAGCCTGTGAGGAAAAAGTACTGGTAGTGACCACAGAGTTACAGGTGGTTCCAAGCCCACTGTCCCTGTCTATACTATGGTCGAGGGTTACAGTTGGCTTTGTGCTGTCCACAGTCCGATTTGAATCTGAGTCTCTGTCATAGAACTCAGTGCATGTCCACCTGCCACGTCTGAAGGGCTCTCCAGTGCCATGGTCAAGTTTAATGACCCTGAAACGGGAACTACAGCTGGTGCTCACAGGAGTTGTTTGAGACACACTTGTAGATACAGTGGCAACAGGGACTGTATTTATGCCTGTTAACGGATGAGTGCCTGAGCTTGGAACAAAGGGTTGTGTTGCAGCTGGCACAGGCACACTTCCTCCTAAATTATGCGGGGTGACACGACCAGTGCCTATACTTTTTGAGAGCCCCCCATTGACAGGACCTGTCAAAGGGGGCTGGCACTCCTGTGACTCGCCAACGTTGTTTAAGGTTTCCTCGGACGAACTCCTGTCACACACTCCGAGGTCGGCCCTAGAAACGTCAAATATTTCCGACGACACGTCCTCTGTCCGGGACTCATCCGGATCATCCATGCTCTCGGTGTCGTCTGTGATGCTACTGGCCGCCACCTGAGCCTGCGTAACACTCGTGATCTGGAAACAACTCTTCTTTTTCGCCGGCATTTTCGACATGTTGACTATCTGCGTCAAATCTGTCTACTCCCAGGTGAAACGAAGTGTTCGACTAATGTCTTATTGAGTAATTCACAGCTAGAGGATATAACACAGACACGCACCACGACAGGACATTTCCATACCGTTCCTCGTCCTCTCTCTTGTCGGAGAAAAGTGACACAACCCAAGGCCAGACAGTCCAAAACTCCCGAGACGTTGCTCGGAGTCCGGTCACAACTCTTGGGTGAATGCTGCGCTCCCCCTCCGGCCTCTCTTACACCCGGTCGGCCTTCCTTCTGTCCCGGCAGCAGAGTAGCAAACAGGCCCTTGTCAAAGTTCTTGTTTAGCAGCTGCCAACGGTACTTTAGTCTGAGGCGGGCCCGGTCCCTGAGCCCACTGTTCTTACTCTTCTATATATGTATACCTCACCGACTAGCCAAGTTAGCTAATGTTAGCTAATTTTCCCTGCCTAAGTAATAGCAGGAGCGATATCATGATGTAAACAATTCCACCGGCTTTTCAAATAGAATACATAATCCAGTGGTAGACAGAGGAAACGTCTCAAAGTCGATAAAGTTCAGCCTCTCGCCGTGTGGACAGCTCACTTCTGGCAGCTGCTACTCGCAGCTAGCTGACAGATAACCACTTTAGTACAGCGGTGGAAAGCTAACGGAGAGCTAACTGCTGCCTGCCGCTCTTCTACTACTCGACAAGATGGCAAGAGCGAAGTGCATCCTGGGTAAAGAGGTCAAACACATTTTCTGCAATATTAAAAAATATATATTTACAATAAAAAGCTTAGCAAACATATTTTTTCCTACCCTATTTATAATTGCTTAGAATTTCAACATTTCTAAAATAGGTACTATAAGTTATTTTATCAAAAAAAAAATAAGTCCGTTGTCACCACTTCCGGTTAAAGTTCCGACCGGTAAAATAAAAAATAATTTCTCAGTCAGTGTTGGGTGATAGTTTCTATAATTTGTCCATAATTCTGGGTGATATCAAAAACAGTATAGCAGGTAAATGTTACCATTTGCCGTTATTAAAGCTTCAAACGTCTGATGAAATGTGTTGAAACCTCTTAACCTGACAGGTCCGTTTTATTACTACCTGCGTGTGACCATTTAATTATTTCAGTAAATAGACTTCTGATATACTTGATAATATGCTTTTTAAAGACAAAAAGGAAAAATACAACACACTGTGTTGAAAAAGTTTTTATTATTTGTAGAGTGCCCTTCATAATACAATGTTCAAATCAACTGGATTATGAAATTAGATGCAATCCCTTCTCTGGTCATTAGGCAAATAGAATGATGCAGCAAAAAAATAACCTGTGTCACTCCCCTGGGACCGTATTTCTTCTGCCTACAAAAAAATAAAAGGAATGTATAGCTTTTTTTTCTCATATGTTTACTGTAACAGCTTTACATAGACCTAAATTGGAAAAATATTTTGAAATTTCTCTTGTTTTAAAATAAGATATTACTATTAAATCACCATCCTGTAAAGTTAAAAAGTGATATCTCTTAAATTAATTATTTGATGTACTCCCAGAAACACTTCTTCAGTTGTTTTGGCACTGTATCTATACCCAAAGGCTATGGAAGGCTTGAGATCATTCTGTTATCGTTTCAGTAACTGGAAAGACAATATGTGTCCAGACAGCAAAAGCAAATATTGTAGGCTATGATTAAGCTAATTATACTTTCAGCAAAAGCATGATTAGCTATTGGCTATCTCCAAATCAAAATTGAATAACTGTAAAGTCTTATTTATTATTTTTGATAATAAAGACAAGCAATATGGGAAAAACATTTTCTCCATAAACAAAAAGACAAAAAAGAAAATACACTTATGCACCTCTTGTAATATTTTCATTATTGAATGATATCCTCCCACATTTTGTTTTGTTTAACCCTGTTTTGATTGGTTGGAGTGGCCTGAATATTGACTGGAGATGACAGTCATGAACCCTGTCTTAAGGAAAATGTGTGGGGATTATCAAGAAGGTGTGTACTATATTGTTTCCAAAGTTATTATTTAACACCTTTTTGTTTTCCATCACCAAAACAGACTTATTTCTTGTGTGTGGATTTAAACTTTCTGCCATTTTAGTCACCAGCATCTTGGAGGTAACATGGACTGAAAGGGAAAAAAAGACATTAACACAAACTTTTAATCACTGCGCCAAGTGAATTCAGGACTCACCACATATATATTTCGATCAAGTATCTCAAACATTTGCACAAAAGTTAAACTGAAAGCACTGATTCAGCACAGGTTTGCCATCTGCTATACCAGCTTGTAATAAAGACTGATTTTCCGGCATTTGACTGATAGACAGTGTCCACATCCAGTTCTGTCCAGGAAGCAGGACATTCTTCATAATTATGGCCCAAAACTATTGACCCCTAAGGGCAAAGCACAAAGCAAAACACATTCAGTCATTAAGACAAATACACTCTTGTCTGTGTTCTGGTATTTAGAGCATTTGGACCGTGTTCTCCTCCAGTTGAAACTTTCCCATTGTCAGACTTGGAGTTATTATGATATCATTGATCAATGGACTTCTCAATGAAGGCCCATATTACAAAGACCCCAACTAAAGCATGAACCCCCCTTAGTAAGAGCCGTCTACCTGCATCTAATGAACCGCGGTTGCTCCTGTACAATTTTGTCAGAAGGAGAAGTGAAGAACTTTGGTCATGGACCTGTGACATGCTTCCTATCAAGAGACAGTGATGTCATCAAAACGTTCTGCTCTAATCATTTCAAAACTCATATGAACCTGGTGACTCATATGTGACCTCAGCAGCTCTCATGTAACAGCAAGGTGTGAATGACCCAAGAGGTTTAAATCGTTAAAAAAACAATACTGATTAAGACTTTTGAATGAGATTAAGCTTTTTCAACAAAACAGTACATTTGCTCACATTCATTATGCTAAAATCTCATCTGATTTCATCCATAACTTATCACTTACGTACTCTCTGATATTGAATCTGTGCCAATGAATTGATTGTGTAAATAAAGGCCCTTGTCCTCCTGTGCCTGACTGCTCGACAGTCTGTCACAAGATCAACACATGACAACAGCAGAAGGAAATGTGTCATATTGTTTTCTACTACGAGGGACATGTTTGATCATGTCCGAGAAGTCCTCCTTTGTATTTGCCTTCACCAAATAGGTTATGAATTCAGTCCTGTTTGTCTGTTAGGGAAGTAACAGATAGAAGTTTTACAGTTAGCAGATTTTAAATTTGACAGGCTATATAAAAAATGTCTGTACTTGGCATTAATTTGCATAAACTTATATATTCTCAAAATGAATAAAAATTGTAAATATTTGATTTATTAAATGTTTTTAATTTCATGCTGTTCATATTTTTATGTGTTGTTTATCTGGATCTATTTTCTTGAAAATGAACCCTTTATATATTACAAGGCAGATTATTGTTCATTCATTTTTCACCGCGGGGCATGCTGGTGGCCTACATGGGTTTAAGTGCAGACCCTACAATTGCAAAGATTGATGTCTCTCTCTCTCTCTCTCTCTCTCTCTCTCTCTCTCTCTCTCTCTCTCTCTCTCTCTCTGAAATGCTTTGTTTGTAACATTTGAATCTGCAAATTAACAATTACTGTAATTGCAGATTTCTGATTCAGGTGCATTTTTAGTTCAAACTAAAGATGTCCATTTTTAAGAACTTCAGGCTGGAAAGCTACAGAGCCTGATTTTGAGCGTTGACATTAACTGTATAAAATGATCCCTTGACTTGGCTGAGTGTTTCGCTTAAGGAAACTTTGTCAAGCTCAGTAACTCCAGGACTCCATCAAACTTGTGTATTCAAACCAAAAGTTTCCCCTCTGTCTGTCTATTATTCTTTTTACTTTCGGTTGGTATAATACAAATCACCAATGGTGTTTTCATAAAGTTTATTACAAGAGTGATGAGGATTGTGGATTAAAATAGCTATGCCTTATTATTCCCCTGACACGACTGACTAATCATTGAATTACATGGTTACATAATGTCGGCTCACAAGGTCTTTCCGACAAAAACAATCTCATGCAGTACCCAGAAGGGACATTGGAGATGGAAAACAACTCGATATATGGCTTGAGAGTCAGTTATTGAATGCACCATGTTTTCATGAGTCCTAATGCATGTTATAAGGGCAGACAGACACTTGACTTAACAAGTAAATATAACATGACAAGATAACTACGCTAAAACTCTTTTGAAGCTGCAAAAAAGGTTGAATCAGATTTTCTGTTGATTTATCAGCGTGAGGAACTTGTTAAATTGTTAACTTCTTAACTACAATATGTTGAAAAATACAATAAAGGGTGTGCTTGTAATTTGATCTTGGGCGGAACCGCTCAGTTAGTCTCAAACAAAGATTCAACAGTGGTGTTTAATTGTTTTAAGATTAGATATGTTTTTATTAGCCAAACATGACTTAATACTCCTTTCTTAATGGAGCTGGAAACAACACACTGTAAAAGCAAGGTTGCGACATCAACTCCAACAAGCCCTCTACAGTTAGAACCCTCCTTTAATAGCGGGCCATGCGTGGACTTTCCCAGCTACAGCCAAAGTGTTTGTGTAGCTGGTTGTGTTTATTTACTCTAGTTTGAGGCTGAAGACTACCAGGCTCTGCTGCGGCGCATCACAGTCCTACATGCTGGCCACTTTCAGTGTACCACCGCGGCAACAAACCAGGCGTTGTGTTGTCTGTATTTTGGGGTCCAGTGGTCACTTTAAGCAGCCCAGCCTGAGAGACCTCTGGCCTTCAGCAAAGCAACGTGGGTCCGAGAGTGCACAATCAACAAACACGCTGACCAAACATCACTCAACACTTTCTAAAAAAGGTCTTCCCTGGAGAAAAGGGTACAAGGGGTTGGTTCAGGGCAACTTGACGAGTCTGAAACTGGAAAATGAACATGACCCTTGAGCATGGTTTGGAGTTTATTGGGCTCTTTTTCCATGGAAACACACCTCTGTTTGTTTGTCTTGACATGGCCCATCTATTTCTCTGCGTCTGCCGACTAATAAAAGTAAGTGTTAAATAAAGTTAAATTACCATCACGTGTGTGTTTCAAGGTGCATCTCTGTCCCATAAGCTGCCTTTTAGACTCCAAATATACTCGATTCCCAGAACAGGCTTAGTTAAAGTCTGGTGTATTTTGGGAGATCATTAGGTATATTTTTCTGTCCAGCGCTGAGGTATTCCCATTCCCTCTGATATTTCTAACTACCTCATAAATTCTTACACTTTAACAACAATATCCAGAGATTATAGAAAAACTGGGTGTGAGGTTGAATCAGAACACACGCGGTACGTATTTTTTCTACCTGCGTGATTGAGCAGTGTGGACTCCAAATGCCATGGCAACACAGGCACAAATGTTTTGACAACTTCTTCTCACAATCTCAGTACGTAGGATATCAACAATTATGTAACGTAGCAGCTGGCAGCGAGTTCTCTCACTGACACCGTGTCAACAAGAAAGGAAGCTAGATGACAAATAATGTTGATGTTGTCAGGAGTTAATAATCTCTGGGTGTGCCACACAGTCAAAGAGAGGTTCAGTGGAACTACACAATGTTATATAACACTACATTGGAACTGATCAGATTCATCAAAATCCAACAGGAGGTGTCAGAAAATTAATCTTCTTGTCATAACTGATACAAAATGATTATTGTTTCCAGCTGCTGAAATGTAAATATTTGTCTGTATTCTATTTCTAAATGTCCATTTTTCACTCAAGGTGCTTTGAATTGACAAATCAAGTAACACAGAGAAAGTAAAAATATATTTTTGGCGATCTGGAAACAGTGTTTGGCTTCGTTGTGGGAAAACTGTGTCAAAAACATGAATAAAACACCAGAATTGGCCCCACGGGATGTCCTAACGAGAGATGTAAATCAATAGTGTGTATGTCTTTTTGCATAGTCACATTGCTGTGACTCAGCTCCTTAAAAACCAGGCTGAACACTTGCTGTTAAGTAAAGGCTAGATTAAGGTTTGGATTAAGGGTTGGACAAGTAGTTGTTGGAGTTAAGGTGATGATGGTTTTCCTCACGTTGTGGGGACATGTATTTATATACCGTAGTCACGTTGTGGGGACTATTTGGGGACAAAAGCAGCTCTGCATGACGTTAATCATTAAATTACAGGGTGAAGATTTGTTGTTAATGTAAGGTTAAGATTAAGTTAAGGGTTCAGGTAAGTCTCCAGGGAATGAATAAAAGTCAATGTATTGTCCTCTAAATTGGGTAAAACTGGACCGAGTGTGTGTGAGAGAGAGACTCATGAATCTAGATCCGTGTAACTAAGCAGGGAAACAATAGTGAATGCTTCCACGCCAGCCGAATTTGTATATTTTCACAGGAATGTGAAAAGCTCCGACACAGATTGAAATAATAAGAGAGCAAATCTAAAAACTCTTTGAGCTGTTTCCTCTTTGGATTTCTCACATTTTTATTGAAGCTGCTTCGTGATGTAATCCAGGAGATCATGATGCCAGAACAGACGAAGGGTTTTAACGAGCTTTAGCGAGAAAACAGAGAAATGTTTTCAGTAGAAACTTTTCACTGATTAACTCCTTTTCTGGTCAGATAATTAGCTCGATTGTTCGGCACAATCCTCTCGCTCAGCTTGTTTTTACCACAAAAAAAAAAATGCTGGCTTCTCAGAAAATGACTTGCATCGGGAGAATAGTGTTGACACACACACTAAAGCTCACGAATAGACACATTGTACCTGAATATAGTGTGTTTACAGTTCATGAGAGTGAGCGTCTCTATTTGGACATTCATCACACAGCACGTCTGAATAACCACATGTACGAACGCAGTAGTTGCAAAATAGGACACAACACACATGCTTGTGTGTGTGTTGGTACGCGTGTGTGAGTGATCAGCTGTCACTGCATGTGTACCACCGATGTTTCATGTTTCCACACTTTTGTCTCCGGTTAAACAGGTAAAAGGTCAGAAGGATGTAAGTTAATAACTGCACTGACAGAAGAAGCAGTAATTAATCATCTCTTCTCCCCAGAGCACAGATTCTACAGTCACTTTGTTCATCTGATGTGGCCTACTTACGTTAAGGCTGGAGGTCTGTGTCTGTCTCTTCCTTAAATTTCAGGAAGACAGGGAAACAAAGAACGCTGTTATTGTTATAATGATCTAATCGATTGCAATAAAGGTTAAAAAGGCATATAAATTCCCCTATAACTTGATTTTTATTAGTCAGATTTGAACGTAACCACCACATGGTAAAATTGATGCATGACGCATGGATTGCTTGAACGGTTGTTGAGAAGAAACACACACACACACACATACGCACACACATGCACACACATATATAGCAAGATTCCTTTCCTTATTAAAAGGATGTTGAATGGAAAATTTGTCCAACTAATTTTGGGAAGTATGTCATGTTGATTTAAGTCGTAGTTAGCAATGACAAATTGAACATGTTTTTCTCTGCCACTATTCATCCATTTCTTTCAGTGAAAAACTGAGTTTGATTCTTCTAATTGACGTCCTACGTTGGGAGTTCGTTTGTAGCCATGGCAACCACGGCCAGCTATGGTGTTTATGAAAATAAGGAGGAAATCAAAGCAGTATCCAAGCTCATTTCACTTCCATCCTGATATATTGCTAATGAACGTGCCAGAATGATGTGTTGGTTTTGTAACCCCACAATGACAAGTTGCGCCCAGAGCAAAAGCCATATGTTATCGTTGGCTGCTCTATTTTCAAGTGAGTTGTGGAATAAGGATATTTAACCGCCACTGCGCTGGCAACAGCACAAAACTTCCATTTGAAAAACGAGTGCAGATACTGGAAAATATAAAAAACTTGAATCTTACATTCTGTAATGTACAGATACCAAGAGATGAAGGAAGCTTCCCTGACAGCTGAAGGTCGTAGGTGCAAATGTACAATGCACAGTTGGTTCTCAATTGATTGCCAAATGTACTATCGTGAGTCACAGAGGCGTCTGCTAAAGGACAAGCGTGAATGTAAATGTAAAAAAGAGTAATGGGTGAGACAAGTACAACGGTGACCTGTGAATGATGATGTGTAACATATCTAAATAGTTATGACAACAAAATACAGTCTGAATCTTACCTGTGTTATTGCTCCGTCCTTCCTTGCTCCGCTAGCTTTGAGTGTCATAAGCTTAACTCCTACCTGTGACCTTTGACCTGTCAGGCCATAATATCCGGCAGTGTTTATAATAGCAGGTGTGCCATCATTGTTTAATCTTCTCATCGTATTCCAAATCCTGAGCAAATTATTTCCTTAATTGCCAGGCTCAGAGGGGATTACGGAGTCTTAACGGAGTCTCAGAAGCCAGCAGGGCCATCAGGAGGTTTAGCAACGGGTGAGAGGTGCCAATCGGTGTCAAAGTGTCCCGGCAAACACTGGACATGAGTATGAGGTACACATACTGTTGGTCATGTATGGCCAGTGTGCAGAGTTGGATGGGCTGATTTAAAGAGGACACCATTATAACTGTGACAGTGGCTTTAAACAGTCCCAGGATGAAGAAGAAATTATGTTGAATCAGCTGAATTTACTTTTGCAGCAATCTCAGCTTTATTCCTCCATCCATGTTTCTAATAAAGACATTTTACCTTCATAGAAAAGTTCCAGTAATTATCCTGCCGGAGCATCACACATGAACTGCAACTTCCAGCATGTTTGGCTTCGCTTGTCAATCTTGTAGAAAATTATGTTCCCACATATTAACCGCTGCTTTTCCATGTGTTGCCCCGCAGCATTAAGTGTCAATCGTTGAGTCTTATCAGTGTCTACAAAGGTCTGGAAAATTTCCAAGGTTGATTTTGGTGTGTAGCCGAATAGTGAACGTGCTTTTATCTCGGAGGAGAAATACAAACTTACCGCAGGCGGTAAAATGCAAACTCTTTTAACACTGTAAAACATACAGTTCAAGTCAATTCATGCCTTGCTGTAGGTAGTGGCGTTCGAGTGGTGGCTTGTCGGTCATTCGTCAAACCTCTGACTTGTATATGTTCTGACACAAACTGTCTGGCCTTTTCCGTCTTGCCTGAGGTTTTCTTGTGTTGACCTGCCAGCTTCTTGCTCACCAGCGGCTCTAGTGCACCATCTGTGTCTCACTGTGCTCATGACTGCAGCCAGTACATCTCCAGCACGTTAAAAACGTAATTCACAGTTCTGGCCACAAGGTGTCGTCTCTGAGCAGTAAAACAGACATGAACTACAACTGATGCGTTTCATATCTATCATTTTAGATTTAGATTCAGTCTGTTTCAAAGTTCAGATTTAGATTAGAGTTAGATTTAAATTCAGAGTCGGAGTCAGATTTAGACTTAGATTATGTATTAAAATAAGTACACTACAAATAAACAATATTACACGCATCCAATCAAAAGTGTGTGATGAATAAAAAACAAACTTTTGAAAGCTTTTTTTTTATAGTGTGATGAGATTAAAAAAGGAAAATACTGTATTTCACAAGTGCACACACAAAGTGCTGTACGTTTCAGTGGTACTTCCAATGTATTACTTATTTGAATTGCAAATCACAGAGAGTCTTTTTTTTAGTCTTTCACAGTAAATTTGAAGTGAAGTCTGTGTGAGTGTTTGTGTGTGAAGATGTTTCTGGCTGTGAAGTGGGTGTGAACTTTACATGCTTCAGTACGTGTCCTTTCATACATGGCTTGCGCGCCTGTGTCCATATCAGTGGGTGTGGCGGTCAAAGGACTACTCAGGTGCTGAACTGTTGACTCACACCTTAAGAAGGGAGTCTATCACTAAAGCAGCACATGGGAAAAAAAAATGACTGTAGCCGTGAGTTTAATGGCTCGTGGGGCAACAAGCTATCACAAATGGCGGCCTTCAGAGTCATATTGACTTCTCTGAAGGCATTTGAACATATGTTTACTGCCGGGGTAATCAAATGAGCTAGTAAACAAAACAAACACCACACAGCAGGGCCTCTCAGTTTTGGTTTGCAGGAGTTTTCTACCATAAATGTACCTGTTTCTTTTTTTTTCCTATCTTCCAGGAAATCTAAGAGCTGATGTGTATTTCTCTGAAATGAACACTTCGCTTTTCCATAGCACCTGCAGAGTTGACTTGCTCAATAGATAGACAGGGCAACATAAGGAAAGTGTACTATGAGACATTTCTGATGCTTTTTACCAACTGCAACGCCATGACGATGAATATCACCGTGTTGAGGGAAAAGAGTAACAAGACAACTCATCACGGTGGCGAAAACACCTGCGATAACGTGTTGTTTAGCGCCAGAAGCTGAACATAACAGGTTTAAAGCAAATAAAGGAAAAGAGGGCTTAAAGCCAGCGTGATTCGACAATTTCTGACTGTTTGCTGCCCAGTGATGCAACAAGAAGTAGCAACAGACTGCACTGTTTCCATCAGGGGGTCTTTAAAGAAAGATTACATCATGAATTCACATAAGAATTGGCACATTGTGACTTTCATAACCCTTTAGAACATTTGATAACTTTGCTACCGTTTAAGGTAGAAACATGCTGTGAACTGTGTAATATCGACAGGAAGTACACCTCCCATGATGTGATATAATATACAGCATCTGGATAGTTTTCTGCCTCTTCCAACAATGAATGAAAGCAATCCCTCATATACCCAGATGTAAAACTTACCAGGCAATAGAAATGCTAGGGATGAATTATTACCAAATTACGTTGAAGTCCAAACCGAAGACAGTGCATGATTTGGACTGTACCGCACCAGAAGGAAAGAGGAATTCCCCATGAATCCATTGATGTACAACACTTGGTAGCAGCTGACTGAATAAGCTATGAACTGGAAAATATAAAACTATGTCCAGGCGTTTCTTGTCCATGCAGGCTATAGAGGGAGGTCCAGTTTGTTTTTCATGTTTCAAAGTAATACCTATTATATGACAGGTAAATATTATATATTTCCTAGAAATCTAAACACATTAACTTGTTTAGCACTGATAGTCATATAATAGTTGGTGGCGCGTAAAAGGGTTTTAAACTTTTCCCTCTTGTTTAGCCTAAGGTGCATTAAATCGCTCTTGGAAACGATCCAGTTTCCATTTCAAATAAATGCAACAGGGAACAGGCGAATAACAGAACGAAAAAGGGAACAGCACCATCTACGGCCTCGAAATTAAATCTCAAATCAGAACCGTCTCAAAATTCAGCAAAGTACTTCATAGTGGCTGGCAGACAGGAGGGTGATTTTTGGGCAGACACACCGAAGCTGTGAGCACTGCACCACAAAAAATAGAGACAAAACCAGAAGAATTTGGACCTTGCAGATCACCACATGCATGCCCCTGCACATTCCAGGGTTTGTTTACATTACCAGTTACAGTAATACTGTTGGCATGAGTCTACGCACTTCAGGGAAAGCTGTGCTAAATAAAAGACATAATAGCAATTCAGCTTTACTTGTTTCATGAAAGTAGAAAAGTCTGTAGTCATTATTGTTGCCAGCCGTGCATAAACCACATTAACCCTTTTTTAGTCAGTCAACCATTTATAGTGTGATTCACATCCTTCTTCGTGCCTTTGATGCCATATTCTCAGAAACAAATGTGGTGAGGCGCCTTTAATACTATTAACAAATACCCTATATAAATAGGATGACACCCAACATCCTTGTAACATGCTATCAACTATTGATGTGATGTAGGAAGTGCTAGCTTGTTCGGATCAGCTGTGAATTGTTCCTTTAAATGTCAGCACTTTTAAAGATCCGTATCTCCTTGAAAATTGAAACCAAGTAAGTCATCTTTTTTTTTCGCTCTCAAGCTTGTGTTATTGGGAGTTCTAGTTTTTCCTGTCTTCCCGTCAATTGCGGGCGTGGCCTTCCTCCCTTCTGTTATATCATCATCATTCAAATCCACACTAACCGGCTGACAGTACACATTTCAAATTTACGTAAGGGCTCTAGCGCACCTTATATGTGTGTGTGTTGTGTTTGTATGCGCTCATATTACTTGTGTGTTTATACGGGGAAAGGAGTGCATGTGTGGTTCAGTGATGATATGCATGCATGCGTGTGTGTGTGTGTGACATCCACGCGTTGCTGGTGTGATCAATAGCAGTGTTGATCCATTCAACAGACGGGGGGTGCAGGCCAGAGGGTGGCCTCAGAAAAGACTGCCTCATTGTATGTCCCGCCGTGTCTAATACATGCAGACTAACTCCGCTGGCCGTGCAGATGGACCACCTTTGATCCCCGCTGCTGACTTTTCACAGGGGGCAAAGGTTACCGGAGCCAGACAAGCTGACTGTCACATGTTTACTCCAAGTTGCCAAATGAGAATCATCGGCTGATGACCTGTTCTGTTGTTTAGGTGAGGACGTGTTGTGCTTCATGATCAGGAGATATAGATATGCTACTCAATTCTACTTTGACCCTGTTGAGTAAACCTCATTGACTGGACACTCATCACATGTATCTTCTAAAGAAGATATTGATCTCTGAAAACTCGTTCCTCAACATTCACGCTTGCTGCTGTTGCTCTCAGATGGGGAAGATGTGTTGCTCCTTTGCTCCCCCTATCCTCGGACACTATTGATTTCCTTTGTGTGTGACAGGCAGCCAGACCCAGTGAGCAGAGAGGAGACATTTTCTGGGAACAGAGAGGCGCTATCTTCCCTACCTGCTGCTCAATATTTAATGCTCCACACCCGAGTTTGCCAGGAGGAAAGAACAATGGAAAGCTCGGTTTTCTTTTCCATCAGGGTCCACGTGCCGAGATTTGTATTCTAAAATCTCTAATAACACTGATAAACCTAATACCTTGAAAGAAGAGTTATATTCATGAGTAGGAAGGTCAGAAAATGGTGTGATATCCTGTGACATGAACTGAAAACATTATCTATTTAGCAAGATGTCATCCTAGCAAAGAATATCCACCTTTCAGAGCGTTCATCAGTGTGAGTTAAAAATAGATAGACTCGTAATGCTCTGCAAGACAAAGACTCAAATCTGATCATGAATAAATAAATTTGTCTGTTTGAGGTAAAAAACATTTGCTAAATTGTGGTTAGTCTGCGCAAACACAAAGCAGAGCTTCCTTGCAGAGACTCAATTTACAAACCATAACATACAATCCTTGGTTCAGACATGCTTTGACCCTTCCCTTTCAAGAACCCCCCACATTTATTTGAACTTTTTCTCAAAATAGTAAGACAACTTCCTCCCTGTAAAATGAGCCAGCCCAAAAAGGGAGGAGCATTTGTTTGATGAACTTTTCATTGCTCTGCTTATGATGTCTAGTATGCAAGGCCTTGTTTTATGGTGTCACAGGCCATAAAGACACACAATACCGGCTGTCAGCGGCCTCATTGGAAAATTATTGACCTTGATTTTAAACGCCACATTCATTTTACTCTTCGTGTTTTCGTCTGCTGGAAAGATGGGAGAAAAGATAATACAAGGAAATATGAACTGAGCTGTAAATCAGTTGCATCTGGCAAATTGTACGTGCAGATTCAGAGTGTTAAATATACCGGATCTTCTTTTTTTACAACTGGAAACTAGAGGGTTTGTCCAGTACAGCTGTCCACAAGTCCCATGAAGACAGCTCATACAAATTATGTAAATTGCAGCAGCAGTAATTTCAGATGCGTAATTGATCACTCAACACTAAACTGTAGTCACACATTCGGACTTCTGCCGTGCGAAGAATAAGGACGCCATGTATCTTGCAAAAAACGCTGAGGTACAGAAAATCAGGAAACACTTGTGTGTGTCACTATGTTATCCAGCTGTTTGGAAGACACTGCAGGATGCTCATTGTCTCCTCTGAAACCAACAAGTGTGTTCTGTATTTCCATGACTCATGCGCAGACTGAGTGGTTTGGCTGTGGACTATTTTGAAAGAGCAGAAGTGCAAAACAGAGGTGGCCATGGAAACTGACGGCATCCAATGAGAGAATAGGATATGGGTGTGACTGACCGATTGAAAAGGATTTTTGTCTTGCAGGCTTCCTTCAGCATAGTCAATTAATAACTTTCACTGCACTCATGCTTCCGCAGGGAGGGAGAGTGAGAATCCACTGGAAGTTTCTAGACAGAAATAAAACTGTCACATGGTGTAGGACTCCAAAAAGCCTCAGATGTAGGAAGCTGTGAATGCGTCTCTTAGAAGAAAAGAGGATAAACCAAACCACTGCTGTATCAGTGCAATATGTACTAACTCTCAAGCTGAGGGAGCTCAGTGAACTTTTAAAATTTCACCAGTAATTACTCTCTAGTTTCTCATATATGTGCATTTATAATTGATCTGAAAGTTAATTATTCTGATGTCAGTGTGTTAATATTTTTGTTGTCAGCATTTGGTGACATTACATGTTTAAAAATCTAACACTGTCTGTTGAAACACACTGCCAGTATTTGTTCTTGTACATCTGCTCAATAGAAGTTCATAGCTCCAAGCTATTAACTTGTGCAACTGTATGAGTGTGCGAATCAGCTGGGTACATTATGCAGAAAAACTGCCAGGGTGGAAAAAACCCTTCCGTGGATGAACATCACACCCATGTCTGCCCAAAATAAGAAATGCAGCGCCTCTCTTCAGATGAACAAACATATAATCTTTCCTTTGCAATAAAAAAACTGCTTTGCAATTTGTCTTCTGTCTCTAATTTTACAATTACTACTTGTGAAACAAGCAGAAAGGAGAGCAGAACCATAAAACTGTGGTATCATGTCATGTGGGACCTTCACTGATGGTCTCCATGGAGCAAACATAAACAGATAAAGCGTGATGATTAAATGCTGTCCTTTAAAACAGAAGTCACAGTTTTGATCACCCTGTTGGATGCACAGTATTCAAGTGGAACATTTGGAGAAAGGAAACATCTCTGTGGTGCTATTGTGATGGGGCCTTGTTAGTAGGCCTTATATGACTGTTGGGTCACAAGCCAACATGGGAACCAGTGTTATCGTTGGTTTGTGGAGCCAATAACATCCCCACAGGAGTGTGTTTATTTAATACACGCGTACAAATTGTGCCCAATTTTGCCTTCAGAAATGCATTAATTCCTCACGGAATAGATTCAACATGGTGTTGCAAATATTCTTCAGATCATTTTTCCTCCACAGTTGCTGCAGATTCTTCTGCAGCACCTTCCTGATGTAACTCTTCTATTCCCCCATATCCCAAAGTTACACTATTGGAATATGATCTGGTGACTGTGAACCTCTTGTGACATGTCCTCTTTGGCTGTGGTGCTAAACTGCTGGAAACGACATCTAAGGTGGCTTATTGTTGAACAATTAACATTCACAGGTGCAACTAATTTGCATAGTTGACATGCCACTTTGCAACGTTTTTAAAGCACTCTTCACTTGAGACATCTACGTTATTGTGACGTGACAAATCTCCATGATTCGGGGTGACCTTTTAGCGACCCCATCCTAAGGAATACCTGTGTAGTTATCACAGCTTTTAATAAGCCTCTTGATAGTCTGCACCTGTGTAAAAGATGTGGGGTTTTTTTTGGCAAAGAAGAAATGCTCACTAACAGCGATACAAACAAATTTGTGGGCAAAATGCAAAAGAAATACAACCTTTTACAGCACACAGAACAAATCTTTGAGGTACTAATCAAACACATTGAAAATGTTCGCCAAAATTAAAGTGTTACATTGATATCTTTGGTCAGTTGCATTTGCTTTAAAGAGCATTTTAACTGGTGAACCTCGGCCGGTGAGTGTGTTATTCTATTAGAATTTAATGCACTTTTGTTTTACAGTATGGATTTGGCTATTTTATGTATTCACCCCATGGTTTTGTGTTTGTGTAGTTACTGTAAATGCTGTATATACATTTCTTTTTTATGTAACCTCGCCAGAGCCATTCCTATCAAGGACTTTGAAGTGGCACTTAATTATTGCATTTGCAAAAAGGTTTACAACTACCAGTGTTAACAAGGGACAAATGTATTTTTGGAAAAACTATTTTCTCCCAAATGAGGGTTTAGATATACACAAGATTTTGGATATAAACACTCACTATGACACAGACATTTCGTTGTGTAAACTATTCTTTCAATGTAAACTTACACACATATATGGTAATACAGCTTCTCCCTCCAACACATTGCTAAGGGGCTATGAGTCTCCCTTATTTACTAAATTTAGATACTGCAGGATTTCTCGCATGATTCAGTCATTTAAGCTAAGTTTATTGGGAGATTCAAAAACATGAGGATACAAAATAGTGATGTTATTTTAATTTATAATGGGTAGTAGTTTACATCCATTAAACAGGAAGAAAAGACTGTTGTGAATTAAAAAAGCTGGTTCGCATGGCTTGAAATAATATATTTTGCACTAATTTGACTTCAACATTAAATCATTGAACTTTTAACAATGACCAAATTATTCTTTGCGAATTAAAGGCTGTGTACATTTGGACTTGTTTAATCCCGATCCAGAAAAACGAGGGACTGTCAAATTGACACAAATCACTAGAGAAAATAGTCTGTGTCGATTCTTCCCGTCTCGTTCAAATGCAAGTATTCATCCGCCGCGTACTATACCATGCAGTGAATCTGCGGGGCGAACAACAACCCTTGCGGAGTGATTTTGTGAGGACTACACCCAAGCGCTTGTCTGATTGCAGTGGCTTCTCTTCGTTGCCAAGACCAGAAGAAAGCCGGGACGTGAAGGAGCCGGGGGGGTTACTTTTTGGAGGCCCGTTATTCCACTGATAAATTCACCTTCCTGACACTTTCTTCGTCTCTCAGGAGAAGTCTGTGAGCTAACTTGACCCAGCGTACTTTTTATCCTAGAACTAATTCCACAAATATGTCCTGGCAAAGCTACGTGGACAACCTGATGGCTGATGGCAGCTGCCAGGACTCGGCCATTGTTGGGTACACGGACGCCAAATACGTGTGGGCTTCGCATACCGGCGGTACCTTTACCAACGTAACGGTTAGTATGCTCTTTATAACAGTACCAAAGCTTACATTTGAGGAAATTCTATATTTTGCATATCGATGCGTTTGTCTGCATAGTCAGGCCTCGAATGAGGATAAGGTGAGCAGTCTGGTACACATGGTATCCGGTGATCACTAACAAGATGCATTGCCATGCATGCAGTGTTTTTTGAAAGCGTCTTCAGCTTTTGTTGCTATGTTTCCAGATATATTGTTATAGTTTTCGGTTCCAACACTAAAAAAATAATTTAGTTTGAGAAATGGCCGCCAGTAAAACCTGAGCTAATACAAGCAGAAACTGACCGAAGGGGCAAGCTAAAGGGGCTAATGTAGCAATGCTGGCTAGTTAGCAAGCCTCAACTAGCCGTGTTTGCTTGTGACACCGGACAGACCAGGAGGAGGAAGCCGGGGAATTGCGATTAATTTCAAGATTATATTTTAAACCAATAACCTTGCCCAATTGAACATATTTCTCCTATATTGCTTGTTTGCCGTTAACCGGGAAGTAACGTTTGCTATTTGTGGACAATACGGTTAACAAGCTTCATTTGTGAGTGTTGTAACGCTGATGGGCAAGCTCCAGTTCGCGGTAAACTGAAATCAGGCCGGTCATCCTCATAACGGAAAATCATTATGAGCTAACGCTAATAGCGCAGAGTTAGCGGCGCTCACACGCGCTCCTGGCGTGCCGGCGCACAGTTGGTCCTTCACGTTTTTCCTATTCGTCTTCTGTGAATCCAGCACTGCTACCGCCCCTTATCTTCCAAGATGGCGGATACACTCCCAGTTTTATTCATTGCCTTCATGGAGGCTAACCGCGATGTCCGGTCTCGTAAGGGGTTTCAGAAGCCGTCGAAATCTGAACGCTGGTAATTTTCGTGCGGATTTAATTGACCAATTATAACGTTACATCCGAGTAGTTGGCATCATTTATGTTACTCGTACTTTGTATTGGCTGAACGATCGTTTCCTTTCCTCCGTGAGCCTCCATTTTGTTATAAATTATTAGTCTTTCATTTGAATAGGTATGTGTTGATCAACTCCCAATAAAGTTACAATGTTGAAAGTCTCTTGGTTGACAAGCATGTTCCATTTGAGCAGGCTTCAAATGGATAAAAAAAGAGCGACTTACCGTTACGTTGCTATTACTAAGTCTAGCGTTAGAAGTAACGGTAACGTTTGCTTTGTTTCTTGAAGACGCAAACGGAATAAATACACATCAGTGGGTTTTCTTGTCCACGTAAAAAATACGATGCGAAGCTAACGTTATAGCTAGCTGCCCTTTAAGAAGCTTGCTAACACCATTAGCTTGTATATCGTTCGCGGGACCTCGATTATAAAATCTGGCAAGAGAAATCAAATCGTTCAGCATAATACAGCAAATTGTATATAAAGTGTGGGGATGTAGTTTGACTGCCACCAGGCAGCTACTGTTAATGTCAAGCAACTCTTAAACTCGACGAAAATATTCTAATCTTGATGCTGACGTTCTGAGCCTGAATAAATCCTTAGCGTTAACTTATTATTTTCAAGGGTTTGGTGTGTGCATGACTGTGCAGTTCTTAGTTGAGGGGCGATGTCTTTGTTTCTACCGATCGGGTCACAGTTACACCCGTTTTATGAGTGTTAAATAACGACAGGGCGGTGGCATACATCTCAGTAGGTTATACATCTGAGTAGTTATGCACACCATGATATATAAGCATTAGCCAAAAAAGTTGTTTCTTCAGCATAATCTGTTTAGTCAGCTGAAGTTGACCTCAAAAGATTTCAGTACTTGACACTGGTGTTATATTGGAGACAGCTGTTCCTTCAAAACAGTTGATGCACATTTTTCATCAGCAAGACAGGCCTGGAAAGCCTTTCTCAGACTTGTGGATTATAAACTGTTACTAAAGATGGGAGACTAAATGATTCAAGTATGATTTTCTTGCCTGACTTGAGGAAAGTTAATGTGAATTTATTCAGACACACTTTGTACCAAATGCCATGCCCTGATTCTTAAAGCTTCACTTATTTTGTTAAGTGGAAAAGTACTTATTGTCACAGCTAAGATTCAAGCATAATTTGAAATTCTCTTTTCCCTTTCATGAATCGATAAATATCAGCTGAATGGACTTAGCTATATATACTGTATTTAGCAGGTACAATCTTAGAGTTACACACATCTTGAAGGCACATGGGGTGGGGGGCTGCAAGGGACTTGTTCATGCTGTCTAGGTGGTCTGTGTTTCTGCAGCCTAGTGAAAGATTTAAGAATGACGAGATTCGAGGTTAATCCTTAATGAAATCAAGTTTTTTTTTTTTTATAGTCAAAATTATGATAGCTGTTTGATTTGCCCAAGTAATGTAACTTTTTACTTTTGTTACAGATTGATTCTGGCATAATGGGGCCAACCAATACTCTTACGTTTGTTTTAAAGTTAACATTCCTCAAAAGATTTACTATTTTTAGTTGTCAGTCTTCAGATCATGCTGAATCAGTGTGAAGTTCTCAGCAGTGAAAGCTATGAATACTTGACCAAATACTTAATATTCACAGAAGCCTGGGGAGACGGTTTGAGAATTGTGACTTAAAAAAAAAAAGAGGCAGATGTTCATTAACTTCTTAATGTTGTTTCCCTCTAGCCTGAGGAAATTGACGTGTTAATAGGAAAGGACCGCGAGGGATTCTTCACCAGTGGGATGACCTTAGGCAATAAAAAGTGCTCCGTAATCAGAGACAGCCTCAACATTGATTCTGACTGGACAATGGACATCCGGACAAAGAGTCAAGGAGGAGAGCCAACATACAACGTTTCTGTAGGCAAAGCCGGCAAAGGTAAGCTTCGTTGTTCAGTGTAGTTGTAGACATACATTTTAGTAGTGCTAGTGTCACCATTAGTCGATATTGAGCCATAAATTAAGCTATTTTTTGAACTTGTGTGTTGTCCATGCATGTGGGATAGATCTTGAATGCACCTTTCCTCAATATATGACACTCAGGGGATTTTACAATAAATGATAATCTTGGGGGACAAATAAATCTCAGCTAAATGTACAATGTAAGAAAAACCAGATTGTTCTTAGAGTTGTAAGGAAAGGCAAGTTCATATCTAGAGGTCCATTATGTTAGGATAGAGGGAAATGTCCCTTTAATTTTGAATCTCTTCAATGCCATTATTTGGTTTCTTCTTGCAGTTTTAACTAACAGTTCTTCTTATCTATCATGTCCATTTAGGGATTATTATATTTACTGGCTGTTCACACATATAGAGAAGTTCCAATGAAATTCTCTTTGTTCAGGATGTTCAATGTCATTTTCTGTGACTCAAAAACTACTATACCTCTTAAACTATTCCAATGGCAAAGAATTATTTAGTCAATTTGGCTTTTGTGTGTCGTTTGGACCCTATTTAAGCCTGGTATGAAAATGAGATCTTGATAAAGTACGTTGTGATCTTGCCTTTTTGTTTACCCGTGGTATTTTTAATGCCGCATTATCCTCAGAGATCAGACCTCTGTCCGCCAAAACAGAACTTGTAGATGAGTAAAGATGTCGCCCAAATCAGCTGTACGCGAGGTATTAACATGGCATCAGATGTTTTTAGTTTTCCTTGGCAAAGCAGCAGGTCTGCAGCCAGGAACTGTCCAGTTTTGCTTACAGAGCTCTGTCCCCCATGAAGGTCGGAAGAGATTTTCTTCCTGGTGGCTGAAGGGACACAAATCTCTGATTCCTAAATTATAATGCAAGCAATGCACAGTGGTACAAGTTCAGAGCAGAAATGGTGACTTGCTTTGTTTTAGATTCCAGCACATTGTACAGATCGCTTTTACATTTACATTTGCTTTTAAAAACATATTTTTACCTCAGCATGAATCTCTTACTCCGGATAGAGATTGCATTTTAAAACCAGGTGTAAATGGGGTCTTAATTTATATAAGCTTACAAAATAAGATGCTTGTCAGCCAGAACAACAAAAATCAGGCATGTGACTTGTTCAATGAAAAGCTGACCTGTTTCAACAAAAATCCTCCCTGAATATTTTCTGTAAGCTGTTTTTCTTATTTATCAAATTCATGCAGTTCAATTTTAATTTAAAATAAACTGGCCATTTATTGTGAAAATAATAAAATGCCATAATATACCACTGTTAGAACAACAAAAGGAAGTAGTTAAGAGATAACAGCCCGTTATAGAACAGTGATGAATGCTCGTGATATCCTAAACATCGATGCATCAATCAAGAAAATAAAAGTCCAGAGTTGAGAGTTGTGCTATGTTTCATGTTGCCTGTATGGGCCCCAATGCCTCATGCATCCCAGTTTTCCCGGTCACTTCTAAAGCTTCCACATGTGACTAACAGACTCCTGTACAACCCAATCTTGGCTCACTATTCTGGTTGAAGTTTCCTAAGCTTTCCTGAATGCATGCATCTTCATTTCTGATTAATTCATCACTCAACTCGCAAAGTACGACTCTGTTTCCCTGCTCACATGCTTCCACTCTGTTTCTGGTAAAATGTGCATACAGCCACTTCAGGGCTCGTTCATGTATTGAGGAGAGGTACCACAAGCATGCTGCTGTGCATATGTACTACATTAGTGGTGGTTGTTAGCAGTCAGTAGACACATTCACATAGTCTTGCTGCTGGCATGGTGCATAGTTATGACAAAATGATATACTAGATTCAAGTGGGTTGCAGTAACTCAGGTGTACAAACTGGGTTATTGAACACCAAACACCTGCTGGCCAAACCTTCATGTGTTGTGAGTTGGTTAATAACACAAGCCACTTTCAATGTTTCAATGAGATACTATTGTGGCTGAATCGGCACTAGTTGATGATATATATATATAACTATGTAAATTTGCAAAATTATGATACAAATCATCCTTTTTCAGAAGTTTTTCCCTCACAAGACACCATCAGGAGTTATATGATCAAATGATTTGAGATATTAATTAATTCACGTTTGAGGATGTCATTCGATAGTAAGGTGAAATTTATACAGGAACATCTAAAAAACTATTCCCATAGTCAGACGTGTACAGACAAGTTCACAGACTGAATAGCGGCTTTGCATGCATCCTTTACACTGATGCTGTTGTAACATGCACGTTTTGTTTTTTAATGTGAGATGTCTTGTTCCACCACCAGCAGCACAGATGAAGTGAATGTATAGGAATGATACAGCCTTCACTCCAGACACCTTAGTTTTCTGTGCCATTGTCCTCTGTTGTCTCGTTCGTCGGCCTGCTGCTTTTGGCTCTTTTCTTTTCACTTGTGTGATCTCCGCACCTTCTAAGTGTCCCTTTTCTGTCTCTTTTCTTTCAGTCTTGGTCTTGGTAATGGGCAAAGAAGGGGTCCATGGAGGCGGATTGAATAAGAAGGCATACTCAATGGCAAAATACTTGAGGGATTCAGGGTTTTAGTATAGTTTTGACGTAGCGTATTTGGTGTAGTTGAGGGAGAGGAAAAAACAAATAAAGGAAAACAAAAAACACAAAACTTAAAAAAAATAACCAAAAAAAGCGAACAAATTACTGTCAAACCCATGTTTTCCCCTTCCTGAACAGTCGCAGCAAGCAAAATGCCATTAGCATTTCTATCAGTACAGGATTCAGACTCTGTCTTTAACAATGTAGCCCCATAAGTAGACAGGTGGAAATAAACGTATTTTCTTTTACAGCCCTGCTTTCACCATGTCTGTTCATTTATTTTTGTTTTTTCCTTTGTGTACTCCAGCATTGGTTTTTGTCATGGGGAAGGAAGGTATCCATGGAGGGCAGCTCAACAAGAAAGCATTTCAGATGGCTGAGTACCTGAGGAAGTCTGGATACTAAAGCAGCCTGTTCCCAGCCACCTAGCAGCTCACCCTTACCACCCTGTTGCATACACTTCTTCCAGTCCTAGTTGGTAGTTACTTTGTTTTTCTCTCTCTGCCTTCTCTCCTCCCCATTTATTATCCCTTTTTGTTGTCATCTTCTCTAACCCCCTGTCCCCTAAACACACATGCGTTGTGTACTTTACCCTCTTTAAGCACTGTACGTTGATCCATAGCAAAGACGAGCATGTTGCTAACACAAAATCATGACAAATCTGTACTTAACCAGACCAGCAAAATTCTGGCCAGATGTTTGGACAATGAAGGCTCTAACATCAATTTGAAGTAGGTATTTCATTCTGTTTTCTCCATCATGTTGACCATTACTTTATCCCCTCCGCACCCCAATACTACACACTCCCCGAGCAGCCGATGCCTTTGGAGCAATTGAGCGTTAACCAAGCTCATCACGTCTTCCTTTTACCTCACCATCATTTCCGGGAGGGGAGACTGCGAGCATATCTCTGTCCATCGTTTCTTCCCTCACCCACCAGTGTCTCCCCTCCATGATCCCTCCTGCCAAAACCCCTTCCTCGACTTCCTAATCCTTTTTGCTGAAAGCAGGCAACAATACAAACCTCACAGGAGACTCATCTTCATAAAACACTAAACACTACCCAACCAGTCCTCTCAGCCCTCTGATTCAATGCTCTGTTCTAAATACATTTTTTTAAAAGTGTGTTTTATGTGGGGGGGGAAGCTTGGATCAGCACGGTTAACGATCATGAACCGGCTTTGCCATTGTTGATGTCGTCCAGATGCTGGTAGCCTCTCCCCTCTCCACTCCATCATTACATCTTACCCAGGCTCCACGAAAGCCCATGGACATTCCACAGTAACAATGGCTCAGGCACTTAATACTGTTTTGTTTGCCAGCTCCTGTAATATATAATTTTGTTTTTGAAAGGCTGCCATTTTTGGACAGTAGATATCCCAGCATATTACCATCTGGAGTGTGTCCAGTTTGATTTTTCTTTTTATAGGACCAAGTGTAGTCAAAGCTCGGGTGTTATTACAATTGCTCTAAATCTGTGATGGATGACTGCTAACTTTTATCTGGAAGGAAACACCAACCAGAGAGTAATTCTTGCTATGGTTAAAAAAAAACAAAAGAAAAAAAAAAGTGACAGGGGAGGTAAGGGTGGAAACATCTGAATAAAGTTCTCGTTTCATTTCTTGTTTAGAAAACCAACTGCATTTGTACAAACCCATGCTAGGTTGACAATTTCAAAACTGTGGATTTAAATTGCCTTTTACCTATCGTCAACTGAGCTGGGGTATCACATGGTCTGTCCGCTCAGTACTGCTAACTGTAACGTCCAACTGAAAACACTTTGAAAAGTAGAAATGACACAAGATGAGATTGGTTGGAACAAAGACGCTAATGGTTGTCTTGTTGAAACTTAACTGCAGAACCTGTGTATCCTGTGCCATAATGTAGAGCGATCTGTTGCTGTTGTAAGATGGATATTACCCACTGTCCACTAAGGAGTCATTTCATCAGCACTTTTTTTCAGCTTCAGCTCCACTGTTTAGGCCTTGTGGGATATGTGTACTCGTAAAAAAAAAAAAAAAAATGTTTCAAGTCCTGTTTTTGATTTATGTTCATTTCCTTTCCTCACCACTTTTTTCTGGAATAGTCTCTTAATGCATCTAATTTCATATGCATAAAACCAAGAAATGCCATAAATTGATTTATCACCTTGTTTACAGACAGATCAAATAAAATTTATTCCAACCAGACAAGTGTTTGCTGTCTTTTTTCCTTAACTGTCAACATTTTGGGTAATGCACTCATTTGCGCTCTTGCCAGGATGAAAAGAGCTGTGATACCGTGTTTGCTAATAAACTTAGCATTAAGACTGGATACGGGAAGCATTCTGCCTAACTCTGCCCAAAATGCTAAAGGTTTCCTTAAAATCAAATTTAAGACAAACCTTGGGAAATTGAAGATATTTGAGATGCAAATTATTGCACAAGTGTCTTAACAGGATTTCTGAAGTCTTGTCAGTTAAACCTGGGAGCAGCTGACTTCTAGAGGGAGAAAATAAGTGTCTGATTTGGTAAACAAGCTTCATGGAACGACATTTTCTTTCTTCCCTATTAGCTTCTTAGCTACAGTCAGTCATTCATAATCAGGAATGTAAGACTAGTTTGGTTTTTGACAATCTGCACGGTGCCTCAGTTTGATCCTTGATCCTCTGAAAAAGTTGATGTACAGAGGTCAGAGTTGCACTCACTACCTGATAAATTTTAAAGGCGTTAAGCAGCCCCATGATTTCTACTTCATTATGAGCTATACTGCAATTCAACAGGTCAATTGGTACCGGAAAATGAGGCTATAACAATACACATGTTCGATGTTGTGATAGTTGAAATCATTGGCAGTGAAATATCCTGGTCAGGTGTACTTTTTATTTCAAGTGAATTCACAATGAGAACACATGAGAAGGAAAACACAGGACAAAATATATCAACTGAAAAAGGCAACAGGATTTGTCAACAAAGAACGTTCATTTAAAAAAAAGCATTTTCTATGCACAGAAATAAAATAAGGTCAGTTATGTGTAGTTCAAGGCCTATCAACTAATAACTGCATGTGTTATATGAAGTGAAGGGCTAGAGAAGCCAAAAGAGGACTGACAGCGAGGACATGAATCACTCAGATCTCTCCACACTTCGGTGACGAGCTTATTCATCGCATTGAATGCACCACTCCGACCGGTTTGGCCTCTTTTAGTGCGAATGAATAGAACAAACTGTGGCACAAAACATACCGGAGCAACTAACGTCTCCTTGATTTATCCAGCTAGAAAGAAATTGGCAAAAATCATATTGCTGTCAGTAAATGTAACTATGTGCTGAAAGATTCAACTTACAAAAAAGGATGATGCATTGTGGTTCAAGGTGTCAGTATAGCATGTGTCTGTACAATAAAGAATTGTCCAATTAGAAGGATAAGAGATCATCAAAGGTATGGAAGAAATTCATGGTGATCTATGTTTTTCTTTTTTATATACACACAGTAATTGCAATGAAATTTGGGTAAAGCGTGATCTTGTGTCAGACCTCGAGCTTCCTGCTAGTCTTGTTTCTCATCTTTGTGTGACTCCCCTACAGTACAACAGTCTACTGTACATCAGTCTCACCAGTCCTGTTAAATCTGCCGTCCGACTTCCTGTCTCTCAATCGGAAATCAGCACCTTATTCACAATCTTGTTAAAATACAATTTTCATTTCAACTTAGAGGGAGGACACATTACAATGTATTGTAAGCAGTGACAGAAGAACTCAGACGATGAATCTGCTTTGTGCCCCCAACTTGAGTTTTTGCAGGTGTGTGGTTGGTCGGGGTGGGGGTTCAGTGACTGATCAGGCCAGCCAACAATCAGTCAAGCTCGAAGCAGATCCTGGTCTTGGCCTTCAGAGCAGGGCTGCTGCATCTGGACAACTACAGTCTCCACGGTGACCTCTTCCTCACTGCTGTCCAGCTCGTCATCCTCATACTCAGAGGACTCCTGGTCGTGGTCTGAGCGTGACGCGCCCGACATCGTTCCGAAGGAGTGGGCGCTGGTGGAGGCTAGCGAGCGCAGCAAAGGGGTGCTCTCCGACACCTCCTCGTTCTCTTCGGGGCCGCTGTCTCCCTCCTCTGATTCAGAGTCAGAGTCCCCCTGCGAGGGGACCACCTTCTGCTTGCACACCGGACACGTCTTCTTGGTTTTGGTCAGCCAGGGATCCACACACTTACTGTGGTATGCTGAGGGGGACAAAAAATGTTATTTATTATTATTATAGAGCTTTTGGCATCTTTTTATGGTTGGTCTCCATCAGGAGTTCCATTCAGGAGTGCCTTGTTTATTGCATTATCCTGTTGACAGATAGGCGGTCGGAAAGTGCAGACATCCATCGACGCCTTTGATTGCACATACATACAGACTCACCGTGAGAACATGGTAGGACTCGGAGTTTGTCTCCTTCTTCATACTCATCCAGGCAGATGGCACAGACGTCATAGTTGTCTCCTAAAACAAAAAAAAAACATTTCTTACTGCTTTAAACCAACATTTGTAATTTTATATCAAAATATTCTGTAACATGGATAATTATTGATTCCTACTGGTGCCTCGTCTTTAGAGAGCTACTCTTGACATCTAAATGAATGCTCAGAGCTACAAGGCTCCTTTCTGCTGTGAAGTGGCTCGACATTTATTTTATGGTTGATAGAGATGGTGCCGAGAACAATAATGCATATTTGGATTGCTGTCAAGGTAGAAATGATAATCAACTAAAAAACCAATGCTAGTATGAAACAAATGCATTATTTATCAATAATTTCATTGCTCTTGTGGATTACCTCACCTTGACCAAAATATAAATCTAGAACAGAGTGTTTGCTGGTTATTTTAATTAATTTATTCCCAGGCATTACTACCTCCATGACATGCTGGGTAATTAGGAACCATCATTCATAACATTTTTGGCGTCATTTTCCCAAATATGTTCCTGCAGCCAGTCATCCGATCCACAGTTTGCAACTGTAACGGCTTATAAACCACCAAAACTGCATTTCCTGACACCCTGGCATCTACACGAGCTCTCAAAGCTGAGGAATTTATCAACGCACTCCCTTTCAAATTCCTCAGCGTTCGTCTCCTTTTCCTTAGCTTCCTCTTCCTCTGCGCTGGAAGGAGGAGGGGAGCAGGTTTGTGAGCTGGTGTGTTTATGTAAGCTCTAAATGAGCATGTTTTCCTCGACTGGGCTCTCTGTGTCTGTGCCATGGCTGCATGTGACCGTATAAGGATGGGGAGTCGCATCGACCAGGGCCCTCCTCCCGCTTCCTTTTCTCACCGAGCGTCAGCAATTTAAACTCATGGCATAGTTTTCAACTCTTCCTTTTTCCACCCTTTCAGTTCAGCTTTTATCCTCTCCTTAACAGCATCGACACTATCCCGGTCCTATCTCTCGTTACCTAGCGCTCTTCCCTTGCTTTTCCTCCTTTTCTCATTCTCCCAGGCCGGTGCTGGACATTCGGGGTTAGGGAGAGGGAAAGTTTATGCAGGCAAAGATCCATTATACACTCAGGAAATGCTATTCTGAGTAAGGCTGGGAGAAAGAGCTGAACTCAGATGGCTCTGGGGACAAAATTACAACAAGTATACGAAATGTTTCAATGTGCCATATAAGAGGTTTATTCTAGTTCAATGCTATTCGGCTCTTAGCACTGTAGTTAGGGCTGCCATTCATCTTCAAGAATAACAACGTAAAGCAGTTACATAAAAAGGAAGCTGTCAAAGCAAAACAAAAAAACAGCGGTCAGATGATCAGTCAGGACCAAAACCGCAGGTCAACCAAAGGAGAGAAAAAAAACACGCGGTGTTTAAATTATAACCAGAACTGCCTGGTACAGTTCACAGACTGACGTCTTGGTGGGGTTTTTACTTTCAGAACTTGCAGCTTAAATGGTTGAAATAATCTGAACTACTGGCTTTTTTACACACAATCGGATTGTCTGCTTGAACTTCTGCCCCATCAAACTATGTTCTATAAGGTCACGCAGCTAAAAATATATTCACTTTCAATGAAACTTGCGATGACTTGAGAAACCCGATCTTGTAGACGATTTGTCCTCAAACATTTTTAAAATCAAACTAATGTGCCCTGTTGACTATAAAGCAAGCCCAGGGTTGTGTCCAGTGAGAATCCTGCGGCACATTGTTCACATAGCGTGATCTGGTCATCACTCGTCATGGAGTTAATTACGCTCGCTTCTCAGAATCTCAGACTAAAGGTCAGTTTATCAAAGCCATTACAGGGACATGCACCTGTGAGACAAGATTCAGGTATAGGATGTGTGTCAAGAGCATTTGGGTTTCAAAAAAAAAAAAAAAGGATATCAATGGTTGTCATGTACTTGCTTAGTTTCTATAATCATTTTGGAGTCTACTCCAAAGAGGCTGGTAAGTGTGTTTTTCATTGCAATAAAAACATCTAGTCCCTGTTTTGGCAACGTGAAATATGTTCAGATGCCGGGAATTCCTGTCATTTATGCTTTGGAACGAATCTTAGAAATGACTTCACAGCCAGTGCAGCTCTTCTCCTCTCTATTTTACATAAATCCGCCAGCCTGCCAGCATTCCTGGCTCTCAGAGGAGCCACACTGTCCTACTGAACTTCAGATGAGCAGGGAATGTGCATGTGAGTGTGACAGAAAATCTGAGTAAAAAGGAAAAAAAAAAAAGGCTTCTGCTCAGTTTGTCACCGCTCGGGCCATCCAGACAAGGGCAACTGGCACCGAGTCCAGAGAGCTGAGAGACAGAGAGGGCGCCTCTGTACTGACATCAACATGCCTCACACACCGACTGCTGTGACACTGCAGCTGCTCTGTTGTGTGTGGGTATGTGTGTTCTCCAAGCCTATTGCATGGAGGAGGAAAGCTGAGAGGAGGGGGAAACTTGAGGTCAGGGGTTAGAGGGAGGGATAACGAGGGATAAAAAGAAAACAGTCCACGTCATTTCTCAGCTAATTTGCAGTTCACTGGGTGCATGTGTGTTCAAACTTTCTAGCATCAGCGCCTGCTACGAGCCCTTTCTACTAGTGAAAGTCGCCACCAAGAAGGCCAAACCCTTCAGTCAAATGTCAGGCTTACAGCCTAAGTGGGGATGATGCAACACTCTGCAATAAAACCAGAGCACAAGTCAAGTTAATGGCAGAACAGCTACGTACGCTAACAGCCGCAGCAGCTGCCGTTACATAAACACGTATATTGACACAGATCTTATGTTTCAGGCTGCTGGTATTGTGCGGCAATTACACATACTGTGGTTTTCATTGTGTAGCATCCATAAGGACTTTAAGATTAGTCTCATAAATTACTGACTAATCTTTTTAAGGGAAAAACAATCCACAAATATTACAATATGGTATTAATCAAATACAGGCTTGAAAATTTGAAAACATTGTGAAGTCTTTCAACTCAATAATGCATGCCAGCAGCAGCGGCAGCGGCAGCTGCACTTGTGACCCTCTCTCACTAATGCAGTACAAATAGACAGATGTCACCTAATTGGTTTCTGATGTGAAGTTTTAACGCTTGAATATTCTATAGCCAGATAGTTCACTGAACTATGTGATAGCTCAAACAAACACGAGCAAAAGCATACCTTATTAGAGCCTTAATATCTGTTTGAGACGTTAGCTTGTGATCATATTTCTTTTAAAATCTAAAGACAATTTTTTTTCAGATAATTCAATATAGTTCTGCCAACATCTAACAGCCATTGTGGCGGTGCAGCTGCAAAGACTGTCTTCACTGGCTCTAACATGACAGACTCTTGAATTGAACACGTATGAAATTCAAAAACAACATCACCAAAGGCGATCTAGATGCTCTGTGATCTTCTCTGTAGACTGTGAAAGCGTTGAAGGTTATGGATTGCAGCTTTAAAAGCATTACTATCTCAGCATCACAGTGTTCCCGTTCATTATGGCTGGATGTCTTCAAAGCCCCAAAAGTCCAAGCTCAGCATTATCGGTTGTAGCTGAGGCCAAGGGAGCCATTAGGCATCCTTCCCACTCTGCTGCACACACTCACAGTCGCACACACGCATGCAAGCGCAATGAACCCCAAGTTCAGGCACGCTGCCCAAAAACTTCAGGATGGGAAATGGAACAGTACGAGTCTCGAGCGTCACAGTAACTTGTAGGGCACTGAGCTGCCCCAAAGCCACGCCACAGCCAAACATTCCTAATGAGTCACAACATGGGGCTTATGATGAAAAAAAAACAATCAACATTCTGTTAGCGATGAACACTGGTGGTCTGATGAGCTAATATAACAGCAGCTCCATGACTCTGTCACTGTTGTACATAGAGCTTGTGGCGGATATACTGTCCTCTTTATTCCAGGCATTCTAGTTCCTTGTTAAATCCTGGAGCCTTCATCACCCACAATGTGTCAGGGATTTACGTATGTGATGCTAGTAGTAGCCACTGGTGCTAACAGCAAGCACAGATGAGGGAGGTGGTCAGAATTTGTGCAGCTCTCTCGACATGCCATAGTGCTTCTCAAAACCTGTTAACAAGCCACCGTCAACACATGTCTCATCCTTTAAAACAAGCCATCATCATCGTATTGATCACTTTGACCTCTATGGCTCTACATTGATTTAAATATTGTTTTTAGAAGCCATTGCTGTTAGTGGAGGTCTTACCTGAAGTGAACTGCCTAACAATAAATCCCATTAGACAACAGAGCCACTGTTGTGCCACTCTCAGGCCCTCTTGTTAAAGACCTTCCACGCTCAATCTCAGGCACTGGGTTTCTTGCCAAGCAAGCATTGCTCCAGCAAGCAGGCTTAAAAGATGATTACGTAGAGATTTGGTGTCTCCTTCCTGTGTTGCCAAACACTCTGACTCAGCTGACAGGAGCGCAGACACCACCCTGGAGGTCGCTTCCTGGACATCTGAACTGCCTATAGCGGCCAAGGTCGACCGTGGCAGTACCTAGAGGAAACCCTGAGTCAGAGTGGGCGCCGCTCACAGACTACTACAGTGCATAAACCAGAGTCTGATGTGACAAAATTATATCTGGGCAACACACATTGCTTTTAGTTTGTGTGTTCCACGTGCATCAGTTACTGCCCGGCAGGGAGGAGGAGCATGGCTCAAAAAAAAGGGACCACTCATTATGCACCAACCATACATTATAAAGCTCCCCCTGAACAGTCGATTGTAGTCAGGGGCTTTCCAGTCAACAAAACACAGCTGCCAGAGGAAATACGGCCGGCACAAAAACTTCTAAATAGAACTGGAGCATCGCACATAGTGATTTGCATTGCAAAACATTGTTATAATCAGTGTGACCCTTCCACTCAAAACAGAGGGGGAAGCAAAAGGTTGAACTGTGAGCTGGCTGAGGAAGCTTCTTGTTTCAAACACAATCTGAACGTCACGAAGGATGGAGCACAGACTTGTTAAACCTCCTCATCAAATTTATACAGAAGTATAATATGCCATTCGTTATGCGTCTAGTCTCAACACACAGGAACTCTAAGCTCCATATTACTCTAAGTCCTTATTACTCCAATTAGCTCCAAGGAGCGGATGTCCAGGGATGAATGATTTGTTAAAACACATTGATGACATCATCGCGTCTGGAGGTGCCAGTGGAAAAGCCCAATAAAGTTTTCGATCTGGTGTTTTATAGTGATTTTTTTTAATTAACTAACCAGACTTGACGTTTACTGTCACATAAATGAGGTTAGTCCTGATGGTGTGTATACTGTATATCATTAAAAAGATTCTCACGGTACAGTAAAAGACATGTTCAAGACTGCTGCCGTACCTTTTTTGTACTTGTGGATAGGAAGCTTCTTCAACTGATCTTTGCGCAGGCGGCTCCTCCGAGCCCTGTGTCGATCTTGGACAAACTTTGTTATCTAGGCAAGAGTCAAAACGCTATCGTTAATCACTGTTACAACCATTCAATGTTTAAAGTAGAAATTTGTGGTCAACATTGTTAACTGTCTTTGGGAGGCAGAAATACACGCACAAAGTACAACTTGGAATTAAAAGATGTGTTAAATATACCCACCATGAAAACAACAATGAGGATGAGGCAGATTCCCACGATGATGAGGAAGGGGATCAAGTAGTATTCCAGCGGCAGGCTGAAGTCTGGCATGAGGACCACATGTCCCCTAGGAAGAGAATAGTTGACAGGTGTTAGCAGATTTTACAAAAGGTGTTAGCTGACCTGAGTGTTCAGGTGAAGATTTCCTAAGAACTCTGACGAAGGGCTTTTTTCTTTTTGCACCACAAATGTTGGCGTGACGAAATATATAAGTATATAAACCTAATTTCTGACCGTGATACATCAGAAAAAGGAAGACTGATTGGGCATTAAAGGCCAATTGTCTTCTGTAAAATATTTTAGGTTTGGGCTCAAACTTACCCCTTGTCATACGTGTAGTCCTCTTTTAGAGATTTGGCAGTCTCCTCACTCACAAACACAGAGGGGATATCTATCTGCTTCATCACGTCCACTAAAACGGGAAACAAAAAAACGGATTATATGACTTTTATAATCAATTCTCTATTCCACTGATCAATCTGTAAAACCGGTTTCAGCCTGGGTGTAAATATTGAAAACCTTTTTTCTATAAAGTCCAGGATTGTTTTACGGCACACTGAGGGCGTCATAATGGGGCGATTTTATTGCTCCTTCATGTTTCAACTTTCTTTGAAAAATCTGTTATCCAACTGAGCAAACATCCTTCACTCATAAAGACCAACTGTTTCCTTTTGTTCGTGTCCACGGACCCTAAATCATTACAACCTAATTAATGATGTCCCACCTTGCACGAAGCCAAACATCATTTATACCAAATGTGAAATTATACTCCAAAGCGAGTTTAAGCAATGTAAAATATAAATAAATATTAATAGGTCTCTCTTCAAAAGGAATTCATTACATTGCATTTATTCGTGCATAAAAAAGTTACAAAGGTGAAATGAATGACAATGGTGTTCTCTGCACACCTGACCTATCACTTCATGTACTGGCTGGTTGAATAAAACTAGCCAGAAACTTCTCCAACAACAGGCGATTACAAAGTGATATTATCAGCATGTGAGATTTATTCTTAAAAAGAATAATTCAGGACTCTGTTGCACCCCCTCAACTCTGGACAAGGGAAAGAAACTTTCATATTAAATAAGGGAACTGGAAACAATATAGAGAAAATGAGTTCTCTGGTGCTGCAGGGCATCACAGGGTTCCTAAAGAACATTGTGACTTGAAAAGTACTCGAAACTATGATTGTCATCAGATTCGGGGATGCGGTGAAAAACCAAAGCGCGTTCCTCTGTTAACAAAGAGACTCTTTAACAGGCAGCTGTGTAAGATGCTTTATGATTATGTGTTGGTGTGTTAAGTGAAAAGGAAGAGGAGGAGGTGGTGGCAACTTACGGTCGTTGGATCCCATGCTGATTAAGTCATCGGAGTCTACATTGTGAACAATGGCTGCCTTGTAGCCAGCTTTCTGGGCATTGAGGACCTGTGAGAAGACAACATTTATGTCTTGGTGGTCAAATGGATTCCCTTAGGTGAAAACATCTGGTCATTTCTAAAGGACTGTTACTAAAAACTGCCCTGAGTGCCGGTGTTATGTGTGATAACAGGGGTTGCGTGTCAGATAACATGACCAAATCTCGTTTTTGTTATCTGACACAGACGTATCAAGCCACGTTAAGAATGACAGAGAAAGAAACCAGTGGTGGGTAGATTCTACGTCCAGGCTTTTAGCTCACTGAGCTACCACCGGATTTGCAATGACAGAATGTAGTGAATAACATGATTCTTATAAAAGCACCACTGACTTAAATTACCAGCCGGATTGAAAGCCAAATTCCCATCATGACACATACCACTGTATTATGTTTCTCAGCAACATAATTACGATAGAGGTCTGAGCGGGCAGGAGAGACCACAACTGAAGGACCACCGTACATTCCACATGTCTGCCATCATGTTTACAGCCTATTTCACGTTCAAGTGTTTGCATGTAAGGCCTTCGCTCGCTCCTCCGCGGCAAACACTGACTGCCGGTCTAAGCCGATGATGCTCAGACATATCGACCCCTTCGCCTGCCTACCTTGTATCACCCACTGAAAACATCCATAAAAACACTTTATTCACGTTAGCCTCTGTAATTCAGAGAGCAAACAAACAAGTGAGAAACCAAGACAAACAAAGAAAGCACTCACTGTAACTTTTTTGGAAAAAAGTGGAATGCATCCATGTGTTTCTTCTGTGTGCGACTATTTTATAAACATGCCTCCGCTACCATTAATCATGGCTCTACCTCTGATGAGCCCTTACTGCTGCATAAAAACAGATCCGTCAGCTTGTACCAGAACAAATCAATAACTAGAATAAATACAAGTGTCTAAAAGCCCCCTAAAAAGCATCATGTTGTGAATGTGGATCAATGAAATGTTATTTTAAACTACAGGTACTGCAGCTTTCTTTCACACGTACCCTTTACTTCCACATCAAGTAGTTCTTTCAGAACACTGTGATACTGAATGAATTAAATAAAAACCGAGGGATCTTCCCAGCAGCAGAGAGCCATGTGTGCTGCATCATGTGAAGGAAAACTGATGCAATGAGGATCTTCCATCTGCGAGGCCGCTTCTGTGGCCCTTACACAATGTAGAAACTGCAGTATCCTGTATAACTATTGTTGTGCCCGATTGCTTACTGCAGATGTTGTGAAGGAAATAGGATGTGACTATCCTGCAATGATTCATCATGTGTGTTCTCGCACAGACAAAAGGTGAACTTGTGATGAGGAATGTTTCCTCCAAAACTGACAGGAAACACTTTGCATCAAATCATGTGCCTGTTAGTCCAAAACCTGTGAGGGAATAACGTGTCTGATGACTGTGATCCTTCTGTCGTTCCTTTGTATTCTATTAGTGGTGCTTCTCCTTTATATTATTTTTATATTCAGATTTATAGTATTTAATAGATCGTCAATCTGAGTGTCTTCTTTTCTTCCAATAACTGCGACCTAAAGACATGGAGGACACATGTGAGACTGTCCTGTGGTAAACTAAACCCAAAGCCAGTTGGTGGAGGCAAGACAGTGATGTGCAGTTGGTACATAAAGTATAAAGAACAGAAATTGAGAGAATTGTCTGGGTCTGTTTTTTTTTAATGAGAAAAGGGAAAATAACCTGAGCAACCAGTGGCTGGATGAGAGCAGTGGGTTCGCCCGGCAGCTTGGAGAGGCCTCTTGATATGAGTATTGTACTTCGGCTGCTAAACAAGACAATCCATTTAGACCTGTAAAGGGTGAGCAGTGTGTATGTGCGTTCATGTGTTTGCATTGAGGCCTGAATGGACGCTAGCACAGAACAGCACTGTCTTTTGTCTGCCCGATGTCATTGTAATTTTTTATGCACAGGCATACGTGAAGCAGTGTGTATGGCAGTCACAGCATTGAGATTCCGTGTGTTTGCCTGTGAGGGTGTATTGTGTGGCGCTATCAATAGCCACTGTGTGTGTGTCCAGGGGCCGGCTGCCTGATTAAGTGACACACACAAAACAGTGAGTCTGGATACGTGTGTGTTCTGAGAAAAGGAAAGAGTTAGGTGAAGGGTGAGTCTTGTTTTGCGACGATGCTGTGATCATAAGAAACTACTGCTCATCAGCAGTGTATAGACAACATGACTATCAAGTTATTCAACAAAACACGTGCAGGGTCATATAACATATTTGGCATCAACAAGCTAGTCAGATTCTGAATAAAAAAATCCACACAAACTGTAAAGTGTTGTGTAACTAATATGGCTCATTAGTTCCAGTCAGTTTGTCCTGTGAGCCAGTTAACCTTTGGAGGTCATAATCTCATACTTCCTGACCATTCAAATAGTCATATGTAGGTGATGACAGACAACAGCGGACAAAGGGTTTAGTTTGCTACCTAGTAACCCTTACCACACTGCCAAGTCTACGTTTTCAGAGATTTAACAATAAGAAAAAGAAGCCCATTTTGGCTGGAAGCTGTCTCGATGCCAGTGAATGATGCGGTCTGTCAGTGCGATGGAATTCAACCTCTGCTGCTGACTCACCCGTGTGTTTGCATAAGCAAAGATATGGACATTCAATGCATTCCTGAGACTGAAGAGGGGGAGGTCACGAGAGGAGGAGGAGAACAGAAGGAACAGGAAAATGAGACGTAAAAGAGTTTGTGTGACACTAGAAACTCATTGAAACGTGTATCTGCATGCATGAGATGCATCATCATGATAGTATCTCTGCATTGTTCTCATCATCTGAATATCTGATGGCTGAGCTGTAGTAGATCATCCAAGGCAATTTGACAGCCTTCATTTAAACTACTGTGTTGTGGTTATTTCTGCCATACTTCAATAGAAATTTTCCCAGTAAGAAACACAAAAAAAAAAAAACTTTTTACTTTTCACACAAGTATACAGGGCAGCTACCCTGTGTGGCTACACTGGGAAATGTGGAGGCCAGGAACCTTCTCAAGGGCATCTTGATAGCTTTCTTTGGCATGTGATTGCATGTCTTTGCTTCAGGGAAGTATTAGTTGTTAATTAATGGAAAAACTCTTCTCATTGCCAGTCCTCCTTCCATTTGGTGTCCCCCAGGGCTCAATGCTTGGTCCTATGTTATTTTGTATTTACATGCTTTGTCTGGGTCAGATAATCCTGACTGATAGCAATCCAAACCTCCTTCTCAAGAACTCAACCACATCACTCCCACCAGTGCAACACTATACTATTTACAGTCTTGCTTCTACCGACATCATAGGGTTACTTCTGACCTATGAGCCTTGCTGCTGCTGCTTGTCAGACAGAATCCTCCAAACTCAGCCTGCATTGTTAACAAAAAGGAAACCAGGCATTTTCCGTTAACCTCACAGCTGTGAAACTCCCGGTCTGAGGAACTTGGGTTAGTGTAGTCATACCTCCTTTTAAATCACTCCTCAAAACTAACTTACAGCACAATTTTTTTATATTTATCCCTCTTTTGTCCATTCTATTTTTGCTTATTTGTATTATACAGTTTTATCAGGTCTTATATTCTAAGCTTTTAATATTGTTTTTTTATCTCGATTGCATAAATTATTTTATGATTTTGTTCTTTGAACTCGACTCCCTGTACTGTTCTTTATGTGTCTTTCTGTTGTGTCCATGTGACCATATCAAACTGCTGACCTCTTTCTGCAGTAAGTGCATTAAAGCTTTTAAGTTCCTGTTGCTTCCAGCAAGAAGATTGCAGCTGTTATCAGGCAAAGAGAAAACAACTGTGTATTAACATCCAAGCAGCTTCCTGCGAATGCGTGGGACTGCATGACTGTAATGGAAGGTGTTGCAGAGAGAAAAACAAGTGTTTCTGTCAACTGGAAAATAAAAAACTAAAAAGGTATTTCAAAATAGCTTCCCACAACAGATGACGGCACTATCTATGTGTGCAATGTGTGGATGTGTGTGTGTTCAGACCTCACTTCCATTGGTCACAGTTGACTGGAGGTGTATAAACTAGGACACCTGGACTCAAGGATGCAGGATTCATATTTTAATACACCAACAACATGACTATTGATCCGTCTTCTTGCTCTATAAACTATTTGTAGATTCTGCTAAAAGCTCATTATACCAACAATTCAAACATTTATTACCTAAATGTTATTTCCTGGCATTAGGTAGCTAGAGAGAAGATGAAAATAAGCAACTATGATTGTACATTTCTTTTCACGTTATGCTATGCGTAGCTCGTCGATGATTCATTACACCGGACTGACACTTCATTAATCATTGCCACATCAGCGCCATGTGCGTGTCAATAACTGCATCTTCCCTGCTCTGTATGTTCTTGCTGTCAGCACTACCCATGCAGTTCTTTCTCTTATAATCTCCGCACCCTTTCTTCTTACCCTCCCCTTCCATGTCATGCTTTTTACTTTCCTCCTTTACTCTACTCTCGGTTCCCCTCCCTCCCCACCTTCTCTTCCTCGCCTACCTATTCTCTGCCCTCATTACCCCTATTATATCACCCGGTCTGCCAACGTCTCCAGAATACTGCCCAGCCCCCTTTTCTGATATTCCCACCCTCCTCGCGTTCATTACCCCTCTCCTCCTCCACCGCCCCCCCTCCCCTCTCTCTCCTTGGTGTTTCAGTGGAATGTTGCGCAGGATTTAGTTTCAAGGTTCAGACGGCTGATTAGATAAAGAGTTCAATAAAACTGCAAACTGCAGGGAGGAGCCGAGTACACTGATAATGCTGTGAAGCTGCAATTCATGCAACTTGCTTATACGTGTGTGAGAATGACTATACTTAGGCAATAAATGTGTTATCAAGAGAACCTGGATATATTTCAATGGACCTGTCAACAATTTGTAATTTTTTTAATTTCATTCTTATTCTTTGCTCACCTTTGAAATATTAATTAAATTATTTTGTATAGCCTCGTTATAACAATGAAGCAATCTGTAAACCTTTTTTCTTTTAAAGTGCTGTTTGACTGAACTCTTACTTATAAATGTGATGTAAATGGATGTATAGGGAAGGAGACAGAGCTTAAAGTGGACTTGTGACTGAGTGTGTGTGTGCGTGTGCATATGCACAGGATGTATGTGTGGATGAACGTTTGTGCCCTACAGGCCAAAGGGAACAGACTGAGCTGTTTACTGCCACAACAAATTGCAAGAGGCAAAACAGCAGCGTAGAAATACAGCAAAGCCATACTTAATATGGCAATTGCCCCTTGTCTGTCTCTCTCTTTCATACAAACACCCACTGATTCAGCAACCACCGACACACACACACAACTGCGCACACACAAGCTAGTCATACATCCAGTCAGCCATAGTCATACCCAGTCATAAGACTGAGTAAGCTTGTGCAGGAGGCTACATCTTCATTTGAATTACACTCAGGCCTGTACATGTGTGTGTGTGTGTGTGTGTGTGTGTGTGTGTGTGTGTGTGTGTGTGTGTGTGTGTGTGTGTGTGTGTGTGTGTGTGTGTGTGTGTGTGTGTAGCTAGGGGCTGTGAAGTCACTTCAGCACAAACAAGCCACACGGTGAAATGCACTTACTGTAAGGCACAGATACGAATCAAGGTTAGACGGGAAACTACCACCAGAGCAAAAGTTGACCAACCCGGATGTTTTTTTTTAACTCACTAGAAGGCCGAGAGAAAAACTATCACCCTGCAGACTCCTGCTCCTAAATACGATAAGATAAGATAATGCTTTATTCTTCCCACAAGGGGAAATTTACAGCAGCAAGGTGGATAGTGCAAACAATAAAGGGCATTTATAAAAAATCTTTTCAGACATGTTTTGATTTGTTAAGAGAAAATGGGGCGGGAGTAATGTTGCCACTCCCAAGGAAATGCTAACGGATTTTTTAACCTCTACCTTTTTACTGTTTAATTCTTTCCTCACTGGAGTCACATGACAACATGTCAACTGGATCAATTGGCTGTCAGTCAATGCATGGGTGTGTGTGTGTGTGTGTAGATAACACCTATTCTTTTTCTATCTTTTACCAGCCCCCTTCCTTATATTTCATTTAAAATCTCTTCTGAGACGTGTTACCTGCCAGATCATTATGTGGTATCATGAAATGAACTTATAGATATTGATAAAGGGAGTTTTAAAGTTGTCTAACTTTCACCCAGTACCCGACCAAACTAAAATCAAATGACAGATAGAGGGCAGTAAAGAGAGCCTGAATGAGTGAAGGACAGCAAATAAGAGAAAAAGAAGAGAGGGGAACATCGTGGTTCCACAGACCCTCACATGTCTACATACATGTTACATCACTAGGACATCATGCCTCAATGTATAAAGATACGATGTGTGTCTGTGTGTGTGCAGGGGGATGGATGGTCAGTCTGCAGAATATCGAGGACGGGAGGCGTGGGAGGGAAAGGGGGGGAAAAGGGTATTGAGTTTCCTGTCCAACCCCCTGCCTGGCAAAAAGGTCACCGATGCAGTGCCCCTCCACCACCTCAAAGAATCCCAGTGTACAGGAAGTACAGACCCTCTCTCTCTGGAGATTTATTTTCTCAAAGGAACAGCCAAGGAGGAATGCGCTGTGTGTGTCTCTCTCTCTCTCTCTCACACACACAGAACGAGTCAGTGAGTGTGCCCCTTTAACATCCCTTCCCTTGATCCACTTCACCCCTCCCCATCTCTGACTCTCTCGACATTCAACCTCCTCTTTGTCATGTCTTATCGTACCAAACACACATACAAACTCCCTCGCTTCTTTTCTCTCCCGCTCTCTTGCACACACATACTCACACTCAATGGATGGAGGTGCTAGCACTTGACTAGGATTAAAAGGGTGAGCGTCTTTTTTTTTACTGCTCATTACGGCCACCGATCCATTAAAGCTCTTACTCACTGGATGCTAACGGCTACATACTCGAGGAGGCTATGGAGACACAGTGAGAGGGGAGGCAATAGTACGAAGCAGTAGGCATGTTGAGGGTGACACCCCTGCACACACACGTCTCAGTCAAGATGGAATCTATTATTCCTTTGTTTCCCCTGCAGCTTCAGGAGGGAAATGAGCCTGACTTGGAGGGAGGGAGGGATGGAGGGAGGGAGGGAGGCAGAGGGAGTGTGTTAGTGTTTGTGTGTATTCCACAGATACAAATGACAAATTAAAGAAATTAAAAACACATAAAGTTACTGAGTAAGGTGATGGGCCACCGCCAAAACAACGTAAATGTGCATTATCATAACTCTACTTGATGGAAAGACACCAGTCTTTCTATTCTCTAATTTAGTTTTCTGATGGGGATGGCGGGGAGGTCACTCTAACAAATCAGTCCAGAACCTATAATGAGGGTCAATTGGGTTATCTAGTCACTGAGGCCATAATTCACATCATTCTCATATTCATCAAACCATTCATTGACCCTTGGTGTCCTAAAAATGGGGTCATTGTCACCCTGGAAGCGACCACTCCTATCAGGATAGAATTGTTTCATCATAGGATGACGAAAATTCAACCGTCCCATTTTTGACCCCACAATCAAACCAAATTTGTGATTACAGAAGTGACAAACAAACCCAGAGGAGACAGGAAGACGAGAGTAGGTGGGAGGGCAAGCAGCGTCCTCCTCTTTCCAAAAAGGAATCAACAGGGTGGAATATTATAATTCTCATCAAAAGAACTCAGTCAATCATTTGTCAAACTAGCCACCAACAACACACACACACGGTTCAATGTATGATAATGGAACAGCAACATCATTTAGTATTTTTGAGGAAGGTTTTATGGTATTTATACTCATTAACTATCAAAAACAAAAAATCAGTTAATATATAAGTCAAAATATACAGTCGGAGTCAAATAGACGATATTCAAAAAGTTTTATAAGCTTCTTCTGGACAAACAGGAAAATAAAACATGTAAAGTTAAAAACTTAAACGCCACCGGAGCAAAGCATCAAGTAAAGCGGAGTAACTAAGTCAAACCTGTCGACCCTTTTAAGGGTTAAGAAGCCTGCAGGAGGTTAAATGGGAGATCTGACATGGATCAGAGAGACGCGTGTGCGTGTGTGCGTGTGCCTGCTGACCGAAGATATGCGGGATGGAGTCTGGTTACACTCCAGACAGGGAACACCTCACTGCCCTGTCTGACAATGTGTTCTGTGTATGGAAGTATGTGCGTGTACATCTATCATTCTGAGGACCATTACGAGTTTTAGACCTTGGTAGTGACGGTATTTCTGGAATGTGAGGACATTTCGGCCGGTCTTGACTCTCTGAATCACCTTCAAACGCCAGTTTAAACGTCTAGATTGGGTTTGTAAGGTAAAGAATAGAATTAGGTTCATGTTCAGTTTATGGTAAGAGTGTCAGGCAATAGCTGTGAAGGTTCAGGTCGGGGTATTGCATGATCAATGAATGTCCGCACACGGATAGATAAAAAAAAGTGTGTTTGTGTGCGTGCATATGTGTGTGTGTGTATGTGTAATGCAGTAAGACCTTATAAGGCTGTTTGGCTGCTCCAGAGTTACAATAGAGCACAAAAAAAAAAGAGGGAGCGGGAGAGACTGGCTGAAAAAGCAGCAACTGAAACAGCTTAAAGAAGAGAGATGTACCCGGAATGTGAGAGTGAATGAATGTGGGATCAACCATGTGGGCATAGATGGAAAAATTACGACTGAGAAGCAGAAGTAAACCAAACAGATCTGGACAGCGAAAAAAAACAGAAAGACGAGATGCTGCATGTTTTCCTCCCCCTTTAGTCACGCTCACTCATCAGTCCTGTCTTTACCTCACCTCCCTCTCTCTCTCTCTCTCTCTATTCTCCTTCAACCTTGTTTGCTGTGAGTATAAGATGAGTTCAGGAAGTATTTCTTGGCGTTTTTTATTTTACTGAATTGGGAATTTTCTTCCAGCACCAAATACAAAATAAAAGCTTCCGTTTGCTGTATTAATAATAAAACTAAATAATTCACTCGCAGCCAACGACTACGACTCCAAGAAATGTATCATCGACCTTCAAAGTCATTGAGCGAAAACACCCCAAACAGCATCCATCTCCTCCCCTCCAGTGTTGAACATGGCTACGCCCTTATTCTGCCTTCACCACCCTCTCTGCACTGCACGTGGCTTGACGCCTCATTTGACTAATGGAGAGCGGCTCTCGCCAACTTTCAGCTGCTTCACTTACTTATTAGGTGAATAGGACTTTTCAGACACACAACAGCAGCGATAGAGAATCCATGCTCATACAGGGAATTGTGTTTAGGGAAACGGACACTTCCTGTTTTCGCATCCCGGCCAGCTGAACAAGAAGCTACAGAGAAACCAACCGTAAACATCCAGTCCTGATACGCAGAATGCGGAAACATTCATCAGACTAACACACGTATGAATTAGCTGTTGAAATACATGCTTTTTGATAGTTTCCAGGTTTTGCAAAGCACTTAACAAGTCAAAGTTTAAAAAATAAATGCTTTATAGCCATCAGACTTAAACTGGGTACGTTTAGATGTAAGCATTGAAATAGTTAAATATGCGGAAGATATCTTTAGGATGAAACTACAGATGGTTAGCTGGGTGGTAAGATGTGACTTCCAAGATTTATGAACTGTAAACCAGAGACACATTGTAGCTCACATATGGGAGAAACTTAATCGGTGTACCTTGATATCAAAGTTACAGTCAAAGCGCTTGATGAGGACGATGAAGGCACCCGTCAAGTTGTCCCTCGGAGGGGGCTCGATGGGCTCGCACGCATTCTCCGGTCTTGCGCCAATCAGGAAACCCTGCAAAGATGACATCATCATTATAACACAGTAGCAACAAAAGTATGGTGCAATTACCATCAGTGACATGCATCATCAACCCCGGGGCAAATATGTGTTCCTAGAAGTCCAAAATGAAAAGAGCAGCTGATGAGTCATTTGAGGTGATGTTGCACTGATATGAAACAGTTACGCTGCTTTCAATGGATTGTTCGTATTCCAGAGGTAGTTAATGACTTACCTCTGTGTTGGTTTGACTGCCTGTCTGTTAGCAGAATTACACATAAGTGTGAAGCATTGGCCAACATGTGTTTAACACAGCAAATAACCGCCCCTATTTTATTTTATTTACATGAGCGTTAACAGAGGTTTGTACTTTCAGTGCCCGTCTGTCAACAGGTATATAAAATACTAGAGACTTCCTATAAGACCTGTCACAGCACCACTCTGGGAGAGACGTTCTCGTTCTCCAGTAATCATGAGTCTCCCTCAACGTCTTCTGATGTTAATGAATAAAAGACTGACTGAAACAGGGTAAGCTTTTAGCTCAAGGACAATTCAACAGCAATTAATGTCTGCACATTCAAAGTGACATTGACAGTCATTAGCTCACTTTCACACACACCACTGAGGGACTGCTGGACATGTCTGAACTGGTTGTGTCAGTGCTCAATATAATCTACATTGATTGTTGCTTCAAATGATTTCATTATCACATTGCATCAGCATTTAATAAATGATTATAGTCATGTATTAGCACTAAAGAAAAACGTTTTCTACGTTAGTCCAAAGTACTTACTGACGAAACCTTTGTCGGTAAATGACAATTCTTCCTAGATTTAGAGATAATCACAACTTTTGGTAAAACATTAGAGACCCGTTCAGTGAGCTTGTATACTGCACAGCGGCCCAGTGTGAATTTCCTGACCCAGAGTGTCAACAGTGGTAATTCCAACATTAATTAACAACACTCAACACAACCAGAACTGAAAAAAAAAATTCTGAGACAGATCTGGTGGAGCCTCGGATGTAAATTTAATGCGGCAATGCATGTATAATGAACACAGAGTTTTCCACTGAAATGAACAATATCACTGGCATGGCTATGTGTGTGTGTGTGTGTGTGTGTATTTGACCCTGCTATGTAAATATGACCATATATTTTTGCACATTTTAAGGGTTTAATTGCCTTTAAAGATGCTATTGTTCTCAGTATCAGGGCCTCAGTTTTTTCTGAATAATCTCTGGCCCTTCACGACTTCCGTCTTTCTCGCTCACTTCCTGTCTTAATCTCATCTCCAACAGATACAGATGTGACTGATGAAATAGAGAGAGAGAGAAAGAGAGAGAGAAAGAGAGAGCTAGACAGAGGCTGACAGAGTGATAAAGGGAAACAGAACTAGAGAAGAAGCAGACAAAAGACACAAATATGGAGACAAAAAGAATCTGAGAGCCACCGAAAAAAAGAAAGGAAAAAAACACAAGCGAAACACTGATGGAGGACACAAATAGCAAGGCAGAGGGAAGCAGACAGAGGGCGAGAACAGAGACAGTGCAAATAACAAGCACAGAGAAATGTCAGGAGATGAAGAAAGGAAAGCAGACAAGAGATGAGGAGGGAAGGACCTGATGTGATAAACACTTTTTAACTGCTGCTGCGGTTCATATTCAATGTAACTAACACCAGTGAGTGTGTGTGCAGGAAATGTGGACTGCTGTGGGACTCTGGGACTCTGACGCCGCTTTCAGCAGCAGCCAGCCAGCCACCCGCCCTCCCCCCCTCTCTCTTATAAAGCTAACACAGTAACCTAGCCCACATAGAAAGTCAGCACTTCCTTACACACATAAGGCTGTTTTCAGTTGGTAACAGACGGATCTTCTGTGAGTTTATCTTGACAGCTGCCACACTCACTGAAGTGACTCCGAAACAGCAGCACGGGAAATGACATTTACTGATAAAACTGTCAGGATATACCGTGTTTCCAGAAGAGTGGAGACAAGTTTGATGACTAAATATATTATAGTATTTGGCTAAGGTTCAACATTATATAGGATATGACCAATGAGAGGTTGGGATTCAGGGATCAGGGTAGTTCATCTGCAAATCATACATCAAGAAGGAGGATGTGAGGAATTACCCACTGCCCTGGCCATCATCACCTCTGGGTGCCTCCTCCAGTGCAGCCCTGCCTCACTGCTCAATGACATCACTGTGCCACTGCCTCATATTCCAGCAGACTATGAAAGCATTGATTAGAGCGCCCTCTGCTGGGCAAACAAAAATCCAAAAGACAGACACCTGCCAGCACTGCAGAGAGAGAGAATGCAGAGACAAGAGGAGGGTGAAAACAGGAAATAACTGTGGGAGGAGGGGGAGCCTGGAAGAAGACATAGATGACATGTTCTTTTTGCTATAACTAGATCATCCTTACCACCACAAGACATTACCCAGTCCGCTGGAATCATAATATGCTCTACGATTTCCCCGCTCTGTCAGACCGAGCGACAGCTTAGAAAATTCAAATGGTCACATGGGGCCTTGTGTAAAAATATGTTTCTGTTCTTTACTCTGTGGTTCCCCTTTAACTGTGAAAATGAGTTTCTGTTGTCTGAATGTGCTGATGGATTCGTGCGCCAATGCCAGAGTGTTTCCAGAGCAACTTGACAGACAGAGCACAAGACCAAGTGTACAAATCCCATCCCTGGAAATTTTTGGGTTGTGAGATTACCAAAGGACATTTTCCACTGTTGCAATATTCTTTGAAAATATGAGGCCTTGGTGCCATGAGGACAAATCATTTTTCAGGAATGTGAAAGCGACTTGCACATTTACACCATCCCCACAAACAGTTAGGAGGGTAGGGGAAAGACTATGATGGGTAGGTAGACACAGGATTTTTGTGTTTACAATATTTAAGGTGCTTCCAAGTAAATTAGTGACACAATTAATAATGGAAAGCCAAGGCCTCCAAAGTGAGGGGTGTCATTTGGCTCAAACAGCTGAGCACTCACGGGTTGAGTAGTTTCTTTAATGTTAAAAAAAAAGTCTGGTTAGTGTGCATCTGTTGGAGTCTGCAGACACTTGACCTCAGGAGAGTATATGAGAATTTGAGAGGTTCGAAGGGGGATTCCTCTGGGGGAATATTCCAAATTACTACACTCAATCCTGTCAGAAACGAAAATCTCACTATAGGGCTCGTTTGCAAATTTGGCTTTGGGTTCTGACACAGAACAACACAGGAATTAATAACAGCTCAAGCCTGACTGGGGCTTCCTGTAAGCCGATTAAAAACCTTTGTGACTCCACAGCTTGCTTTCAGACGGACAAATAGGCTAGTTTCTACCCTGCACTGTTCATCAATACATTTGTCTCTATAAAATATCTACTACTATTATCATCAGGGTACTGTAGCAGAAACTTTTACTTTGTCCCATTACTGCACTCAACCTGGAAAGGAATGCCAATAAAGTGGGGCGGCTGCAGTCTAAATGTAAAAATAATGTGGGTTAGTTTCTGGGTCACATCGTCGACCAGCTGAGAAAAAGTGGTGATGCCAGAATTGTCTGGATTTAATCCTGAGAATAACACAGTAAATAGATTACATCCAGTATTTCATCTGGATAATAAAGGGAATAGCCACCCATCACTGTCCACCTGACCAGCTCATAATTACTAAGTGGATTTTAATTTCTTTGCATTTACGAGAACCACACACAAGACAAATGACTCATGCTGCTGCATTAAGCAACTAGACAAGCCTTAATCCCCATGACAAAGCACCGATGACGGGAAAAGTCTTATTTTTCTTTCTATCAGTGTCCAAATTTCCCCTCTTGCATGTTTACACAGCAGATGTGGATTTGAGCTGAAGCTCAACACACGGACAATGTTATTTCATAAGCGGAAAGTGCTCATATAATATTGTTTTCTGTACTACATTGTGTAGAAGTTGAGACAATTTGTTTGATATCATCTCTAAATAACAATGTAAGCACTATAATCCAAATTGTAGCAGTTGGCCTCAAACCAAGGAGGGGTTCAGGGGTAATGCTATGAGTGAATGTTTTTGTGCTAAAATATTTCAGTAAATTATATATGACTATTTATGCTACTTTAAAAAAATTAACTTTACTACAACAAGACATCTGGCACCCTGGTCTTAAGGAAATTGTAAAGGTTAACTGGTAAATATCGGCATTTATGCAACACCTACTCAAAGCACTTTACAAGGTTTCCTCGTTCACCTGATCATAAAACCCATCATATGTAACAGTGAAAATAGTTAAACCACTCGTAAACTAATCTGGTCGGCACTGTGTCACGTTTGGAGAACAAAACATGACTGCAGAAAAACATCACTTAAATGATTACAATTTGCAGTCGTACAACAGGATTACAAACGTGTAATTTTAGTGCAGATATAAGAAAGGTCAGGAGATTGATCTACCTTGATCCAAAACATGAAACCACAACATTTTTTCACAGAGATATAATAAAGCAAAAGTGTTGCATACTGTGGGTGTAAACAAGCTTGCAGAAGTCTTGTTTTGAGACACTGAGGCAACTGTACACAGCACCAGTTGTGCAAGTAGAAACAGGGAAGTCTCTGTTTACTCCCTCGTTCGTACCCTGTAGAGAATCTTCCAGCGACAAACAGGCTTGTGCTGCCTTATGATGCAGGAGGTTTCTCCAGGCGTTAGCGGCAGCTCTGCGAGTCTACAACACTTAATGTGAGTTTGCTTCACTAAAAATACCACCACTCTTTAAGAAAGACTTTTTGCTTGGAAAGTCTCCACGTAAGAATACAGTAGTGTGTGTGCCTGGCATTGGCTTGGGTAAAGGATAAATGAGGCTTTTTATATATAGCCCTTTAAAAGAAAGTGCTATATATAAAAAGACAAAACAGATCAAATAAGCTGACCAAGATAAATCAAACCTCAATGTAAGACCAGTAAAGAGATATATAAAAAAAAGGCCTGCCTATATAGATTTATTAGATCGGATAAATTATTCCAGCAGTGAGGGATTAAAACTGCAAGGGGACGCTCACTTTTTGTTTTGTAGTTTCAGCAGGAGATTGATAAGAGGCAGGGATTTTGATGATCGGAGTGGAAAAGTAGTGGAATTAGGTCCATAAGTGTTTATCAGTTGCATTTGTATCCTTATTGTTTGTACTTTTATGAAAGGATTGCGTAAATTCTATGTACAGAATGGTATTTTTAAAAAAAAGAAAAAAAAAAAGTTGATTTAATCATTCATTTGGGACCATTTTCCTTTTAGCAGCAGTTGGAAATAATCCTGGTCATTCAACGAAAAGCATGTCGCTTAGAGAGGATGTGGATTTATTTCTACATTAAAAACTGGGTTGGTGCAGCTGCAAATCACAGCTGCTGTCTGAAACATCGAGCTGCCACTCAGAAACATACATAGGCAAAGTACGGGAGATGTCCTGAGATCGCCATGAATAAAGAGAGTATTATAGAAATGTCTTAACCTAAACTAACATGTTGAAGACTTCTAGACGGACCAACTATTGATGTTTTCCTGACATCGGATCTCTTTGTGGACCAATATTTCTCTCAGTGGGTGTCTCTGCACTCTTCCTGTTGTACCTGCTGTTTAAAGACTGGTTGCCTTGGTTCCCCTGCAGTGCCTTCCTGTACAAAACAGGCTGCAGGAAATAGGAATTGCACAATTGAATTTATAGGGAAATGTTTTCATGGTGGATGTTCACTTTCAGTTCCTAAACCTTGTGCTGTGAAACGAAAGCGAAGATCATCTCAACCAAAGCCTAATTTCTAAAATATACAATGAGATCGGCAACTTTACAATTCCAAAATTAGCTGTCAGGCTGCCATACTAGTGTAATGATGTTTAACACTGCATACTAACATTAACGTGCAATTCTGATTGTCCAAATATATAACTAGTGCTTAACCTGCACAAATACACAAGCAAGCTTCTGTGCACCCAAAAGCCTTTGTACAACATCAGCCGGGCCCTAAGCTATAAGAAACACTACAATTACCAGATTAGACAGCAGGCTACTGTTTGTGAGCTCTGTGGATCAACCAGTGTCAGTAGAGCATACAGTAACTCCACAACAACATGTTATTACAATACTCAGCACAGAGCAGCAATGTTGGGGAGACATTTTACAGCATTGTAACAAACTGTAATGTAGCTGCCTTAAAGTCAAATCAGGCGTGACAATTTCTTGCAGTGGTTCGACAATGTGTGATCTTTAGTTATACTGCAGTGTAGCCGGCTGCTGCACATGTTTTCATACCATTTAGTGTGAACAAAAAGTACACTGGCTGTAAAACTATGCCATCACTAGCCATCAAGTCTGAAAACCGACCAAGCTAACAACCCCCAACCCTTCTGAACTCACCTTCAATCCATCGCTAGGTAGCCGGTACCCAAACCGTGAAGGGAGGTCATCAAAGTTCTCTGTTTTGTTGTCAAAAGAGTACTGAAAAACAGGAAATATGTCTGTTGGAAAACATTTCATGAAGGTGAATGCATCACCAAAGCAGTTGGAGGGTTTCTTCATGTCTGTTTTCAGAATCGCCCACTAACATAGCAAGGATGTAGGGCCTCCAAGGTGCACGGTATGCGGACTTTGTGTATGCAATAAATGTTTCAAAGGCCTGTAGTACATAAAGTTTGAGTACGTAGTAGGCTGTACGTTATCAGGTGACTCCAAAACACATTCTGAGTGCATAAAGACCTGACCTACCGATCGGGCATCCCTCTGAAGGTGCACAAGTGTGGGGGTATAAGTCTGTTACACTGTTTTCTTTTAGCCTTACATTCATTTGCATTAAAAAATTACTCACGGCGGCGATGTCAGCTTCCACGGGCAGAAGGTTGAGAAAGGCAAAGAGCTGGACAGTGAAGATGGTGTAGATTTGAGTGGCCGACAGCATCAGCATTCCCAGGGAGAGCAGCATCTTGGCATCACTTACAACTCTCAGCTGCTATGCCACTCCCTCACAAAGACACACAAGCCAAGTGGCACACACTGGCCTGCAACAAAACAGCTACACCCCACTTTGTCGTGACACCTAGAAAAAACAGAACAAACCAATTTCAGTGTATATGTAAGTTCAATACACTGATAGAATAATGGTTCAATTTGTTTATTTTAAAGGTGTGTCACAAAAGGTTAGTTTGGGGCTATTGTTTTGAGAAGCATTTCCCCAAAAAATCAGTTAGTTTGAGCTTATATGATCACAGCAATCACACTCTGATTCGGGACAAAATGATTAGGCTGAGCTGGTCAAAAAAGGGTGGTCTTGGCTGGCTTTGATACAAAACCTGGAGTGTTTCATTTGCAGCTTGAGAACACAATTAACTCAACCAACAAAAATAACTAAAGTTGGCGACTCAACGACTTAACTACTAGGTTGTGTGTGTCTATTATGTTTCTCAGCCAGTCAGTTGCCAGCTGACACATACGGACTGAAGTGAACTGCAGTCCTAGCATTGCAGCATAAATGGTACAGGCTCACAGAATGGAGGCAGCATGTGATCAGGTCAGGAGAGACCAACAGCTAAAAGCTTGCAGGGCTTTAGACCTGCAAGTGAATAGGTTAGGTTTCAAATGAAATTTATTAATAACAGCTGTCCAAAAGATGATGCATGACAGATCATTCGAACACCCACAAAGATTGCAAGCCTGTTAAACGTAACTTTTAGTCTCTATTTATGCAATTAATTTAGTTATCACCTATATAAGGGGTGCACAAAATATATTTGATATATTGTATATATTATAATAATGGTAAGTAAAGATACTATGTCCGTAATATAATGGGAATTAGTTTACTTTCACATAATTAAACCCTGACAAAACATGATGCATCATCATGTTTATAGAAATTTCTGCAAATCCATTATAGTTACAAGACAGTCATAATCACTGATTTTACAATATTATAGTCAACAACAACATCACTAAAATCATCTTGTGGTACAAAGCCTGGCCTTACATAAATACTTACTATGATAAAAAATAAAAGTCCATATGCAAGTTACAACTTGATAAAAACTGAATATGAAAGACTTGTGGATGAAAACACTTTGGCTTCAAAACGTTCAAGTAGTATGCTGGTTGTTATATATCTTCTTTATTGTTGAAAACTGTAACGTTAGCTCGCATTCAACAATAAAAAAAAGTGGAAGTGAAAGCAGCATCGCTTCTGACAAATGTGAACAGATGACTGAATATCAAATGACAACTTATCTAAAAAAAATGGGCAGTAGTGAGCAGGTTAAATTAACTTAACAGTGTGATTAAACGATAAAACAGCAGATGACAGAGCATGAAACCAGCGTCACGCTCAATACAATCTGCATTACAGTGCATAACCATAAAATTAAGTCTCAGTGACACATTAGCTCACGGTTCGCAGAGATATATCCATTTATTTACATGAAACGTTACTAGCAAGTACTTTGGAATATCTAAAATTTGGGTTGCAGCTACCGGACAAATACATCAGTGAGGACACCTTAAAAGGTGTGCAGCTAGCTATAAAAACAGACCGTCCTATAACTGTTAACGTTACCCGGGCTAGGATCATGCTAACACGGGTGGCTAACTGGGTGTTTACCTTAATTTCTGCCTGGGGGTTTATCTTGTCCGAGAACGCAACTGCTGCCAGGACATCGCTTTCACCATACGACATGTGAAAGTAACACGTACAACGGCAATGATTTGAGCTGTACTTCATGCCGTTTGAACGGTTCGTTATTACCTTTAATCCTCTCCCCTAGCTTCTCTTTTCATGTGAGAGCGCAAACTTCCGCCTCATACGGCGCTCCAAATTCAACTCCGGATTGGACGGACAAGCTGTCAATCATATTATCCCGGAAATGACTCCAGACGTAAACACAACCAGGTGATGACATAAACACCCACATCACGATTACAGTCATCTTTTTCTGCCGGAGTGGAGCTCGGATTGCAGCTCTGTAGCGGTATACATATTCAGAAACCATTAGTGGGAAAGTGGAAAAAGTGTTTCATAAACCCAATTGCTTTCAACGTCACCTACTCCATAAGTGCTCTATATCTCGAGCCCCCTCTACAGTGAAGATGATGCATTATCTTTTTTTGGGCAAAGTCAATAGGGTAATAATAAACACGTATATTAAAAGCAATACTTTTTAATAAGATATTTGTATGTATGTAGTTTGTTTGAGCAAACAACAAATCAGGTATACATAATTTATTTACCTTTTGCGCATACTGGTGTTGTTTTCTATTTTCATTTTACCAACTGAAGGGTGTTTTCCTTAGATTTTAAGCAGAAAAAGAATATAGATGCTTGATTCTTGCCTTGGTTTACTTTAATGGTCAAAGTTACAATCTGTGTTTATTGTTATTGCCGACATGGAATAAAATATTTAAGTGATGAAAACTGCACTACTGCAACACAGCACAACATGCAGACTAAGCACTGCTAGCCGGAAATAACACTTTTTTACTAGAGTCCTCAAGACTAGAGTCCTCAAGATGAATATGTTTCTTATACATTTTTATCCTTCATATACTTTTAGATACTATAGTATATATCTAATAGTATTCCACATACTGAAAGAAGGAGAGGATGCTGTAAGTTTACTGGATTTGTTTTCTACATGTTCGGAGAAGGCCTATTAATTAAATAAACGTGCTTCAGAATACTTCTGCAACATATCACGTCACATTTATTTGGCATTCTTGCCTTTATCACAGTGATATATATTATGTGTATACATGTAACATTGTTGATGGTATTGGTAAAAAAACATTTGGAGGGGATGGTCCTGATGAACGGTCTAAGGGTGAGGGCTGTCCTATTCTGTGAAGATTGTAAAACCCCTTGGGACAAATTAGTGATTTGTAATATTGGATATTGGAGTTGCTAAAGAAAGGAACAAATGTGGGATAGATTTAAGCTCAGAATTTCTATGCAGTTACAGACAATGAACTGTTACTAGGTGTCTTGCATGTGATATGTTTCATTATGATCCATTTTTCTGTCTGAAGGAAACCTTTCTTGTGCAACGGTCCAATGACAACCATTACCTGGAGCTGAGCTATGTCGGCGGAGCGCTGCATGACAGTTGGGCTATGTGTGACATGGACCTCACAAGTGACAGCACCATCTGATGCCTCATAAAGGTATCCAAACGTGCTGAAGGGGATTGAAGTGAAAACTTACCATTCAAATCTGCTGTATTGTGCAAAAATAAAAGATGTAGATGTTCAGAAGACTGCAAACTAAGTTATTTTGTAAATTAAATATATGAAGTCCTTACCCTTACAACCACAACTGTCAAAACAATATACAGATGTTTTGTGAAAGCTTCCTTTCCAGTTTACTATTTTTGTGAGATTCTTTGCGGCTTCTGAAATGACCATCCTGCTACTTGCGTGCCTGTATTTTCTCATGTGACTGACAGCTTACAGGGAATGAATCTAGGCTGTGTGACATCGTTAGTTTGTCCCCATTACTTCTGTTTTACTATTGTGGTAAATTCCAGGCTTGCCACCAGCCAACCTTGTGTAAAAGTTGACAGTGCTTGCATGTGTATGTATCTTTGTGTTTATTGTTTAACATCCTCTCATAAAAATGCTTGTTTAAAGTCTGTGTACAGTGTTTCAGTCAAGCTTCTTTCTACATTTCAGTGCTCTCATTGTCTAAAGGTCATAGATGGTAACTGCTGTTGAGTCAAGAAATGAACAGCGCTATGCTGCTATTAATGTTCCGATGAAAGTTTCAATGTATCCGGTGGGAATTTGTATGAATCATAACTTGTAATTGCCACCTGCGTTGAGAGTTTTGTAAGCATTGGAGTTGCAGTGCTCTCTGCAGGACAAACTCTGTGATGACACCATTTCAAAGTGACCGCAAGCATCTTCTTTTTGTACAAGAGATTTCATACCGGCGCACATCGGCCCACATATATGCATTTATGCACTGCCTTTCTTTGATATTTGGCCTTTCACAATTGGCTTAACACAACACAAAAATAAATAAAATACCTGGGGGTTATAAAATATCTGGGGGAATTGGCTGAGTATCTCATGGGTTGCCTCGTTGGCCACAGATTGACAGTCCATATTCACCTATCAGAAGAGAGGCCTGTAATGAGGTCAGAAATCTGCCACAGTGTGACACAAAGCTCTTATTATGCAGCCTAATTCCATCTTTCTATTCTTGCTGTCCCAGGTTTCAGCTGTGGGTAGCGCTGTATATTGTTGCCTACAGCAGGCCTCCTGGAGCTGGCTGCTGGGGAGAGTTCTGCATGCTGATGAGTCAGTGGGGGTCCATCCGTACCGCCAGTGGTGCCACCAAACCACCCATGGAGACACCAGAAAGTGCCCCATCCATGTGGATGCAGAGAGTGGTTGGCTTCTCATCCTAAAACTCTTCATCACCCAGAACCTTTTGAACTTGGCTTGTCGGGACCCTGGAGGTCATGACCCTTTGAAAAATGCCATTTAATGTGGCCACAGAAACTGTGTTCAGTACTTGGTGGAAAAACTATGCTCTGTAATATCCCTGCCAGATTTGTCCCTGCCCATGTGTATCTACTTTCAGTTAAAACGTTGGATGAGTTTGGGGCAGAGGAGAGTGGCGTTCAGCCGACTCCAGTTTACCTTCAAAGGCATGGTGAAGATGTCTTCCAAACCCAGGAAAATAGACAACAACGTATTCAATGTATAATTATGGAAAATATCCACCTTTATTGTATTTATCTATCTTTACAGATAGATACATAGCCATTATGAATAGATAATATATGGTGTCCTAAATTTCTATTTTGCATCAGGAAGAGGAATAATTCATGAATTTACTGTTTGACAAAAGTCCAAGTAAGGGTAGCAAGTAGATTAAATATCTCTCTTTAGTTCAAATTAAAAGCACCTGTGATTAAGACCAAATATTTAATATGCAGTGTGCAATTGGTCTCAAGCAATGTAATAGTTTTTATACATATAATTCATTGTATTGTGTTATGGTTTTCATAAATAAAGTCATTTATATCCTTCCCTCTTCAGGGTCACAATCTAATTGCACTTTGAGAGCAAACAGCTTGCTTTTTTTGATGTATTTCATGCTCATGTGAATATGTTGGGGTTGGACGCAGACATTCTTTTTTAAAAGGTACAGCAATAAAATATCTTTAGGAATTGGGGCTTTTTATTGCTTTTCCCCCCATTTTACTGAACTCGAAAGAATCCATGATCTCCCTTCGTATTGGCCATTAGCATAAAACACACATTATAAAATCTACATATTAAAAAGAAAAAACAATCTAATATGGAAATGTCTGTGCTCTTCGACTCCGCACTGACGTTATGAACTCGCGTTTCTAAGTACCGCGATGTTGTGCGCGTACGCGTAACATACCCGCTCACAGTGCAATTGCCCCGCCAGCCGGTGAACAACCGGAGTAGAAATGTGCCCATGAAGGGTGGACCCTGCCTAGCTTTCCCCTGAGCTTACAGAAGAGCTTTGAGTTATGACGGCGGGCATGTTTGAAACGGATCCTTGCTGTGATAACTGAATAGAAGAAGAGGGAACCAGTTGACGAGGAACACTTGAGCCAACCCGGTTTGACAGTCAGCGTGTGGGAATGGCAGCTCCCCGGCCGATAAAAGGGATTCTGAAAAACAAGAACAGCGCGACAAATGTCAAGGAAGTGCCCGACGACATTCAAGCAGAGAACCCTGAACAAACCCCTGGACTCTCGGAAGATGACCAGCAGTGAGTTTAATGCTTTACTAAGTTTGCTGTCTTGAGTTTGGGTGCCAGGTAACGTTAGCTAGCTACACGCTTGTTAGCCTCGTCAGGCTAACTTTAACGTGACAGTCTCCTCCTTAGCCTTTAATGCTTGTCAGAAACGTGTGCTGTTTACTCTTATTTTCTTTCCACTACCAAATATTTTTCCTACTTGATAATAGATTTATGTATGTCACGAAAAGCTAACGTTATAACGTTAATCATTCATCCATCAGAGCCAGGCTAGCTTGTACGCTAGCCAGTAATGCTGTCAGAGTGACAACAGGTAAGTTAATGTGCAACGGTATGGAACGGTTGTTAGCCAGTGTCCACATAGCTTTCGTATTGAAGATTCCGAACCATAAAACTCTGTCGACTAGTTGAATAAGTTGCATATAAAGATGAGTATTATAGCGAAACCATGTCAATTTCCCTCGCAACGTTTACCATAATAGGGCATAATTGACAACAGTTAAACAAGACCATACTTTTACATAACGTTAGCTTATATTGTTTAAGTTCAACCGATCGTAACTGACGTTAACCATTAACGTTACTTTTATTGTTTTATCATTTTACCTACCATTTCACTTCTGCACAGAACATATTTGGTATTTCAATATAACACGGAAGAGGTACTTCCAAGCCTGCTGGTTAAACAATATATAAGCAGTATTGGAGATAATCATTTCATTTCCAGATCGATCTAGGTCCTTTTCGAAATATCTATGAACTACAAATATAGTTAAAATATATTTAAATCAATGATGTTAAAACTGACTTCACAGACATTGTGAGTTATTAGATATTAAATATGTCTAAACCAGTGGGGGTGTTTCTTTCCACACTTTGTGTAACATTTGATACTGCCAGTGGTGCTGCCAGTGACATTTGCAATGAAAGGCCAATCTGGTTCAGAAGAGGTGAAAATCTGTGGTTCATGAGCTTTAAACAGCACTATTCTGATAATCTCATATCTACTTATGCTTTAGTTCTTCCACCTCATAAATCTGTTGTTGAATATTTTGTTATTAAAATTGCTGTCAAATTCCCTGCTTCCTGAATATGTCTTGGGTATATACGGAGTGACTTTAGGCTTGTTGGAGGCTCTGTCAGAGTGACATATCAAATTGTTCAGTGTAATTTCAATCATGAAATTATCTGGAATGACAACAAGGTCATCCGAAATGAGGTCAATAAACTTATAGGGCAAATACATAGGATTGTGCCAACAATCCGAAACCTAGGTACCTAACGAGGCTCCATAATAATGTGCTGATATGCGTATTCTGAAACTTGTACTGGACTGCCAGATCAGCAGAGCTGGTGTTTAGTAAATGCTTCGTAGGTTGTGAGCCTTTCTGTCACCTATGTATTGATATAAATGGCAGTATGAATTTACCTAATATATAATGACTATCAGCCAATATATCGGTAGTAATCTTTTAACTCCCAAATATCCACAATCCATCATTCAATCAAATTACATTGAGATTAATTAATTTGAAAATGAGATTTGATCTACAGTAGGGATTGTATGAATGACTAAAATCATACTTTAGATACACGCAACACAGTTAAAAGCTATTTAGATGAATGTGCACACATTAATTCATATCTATATGGATATAATTTTGATCAGCTTCATGATCATGTGCCTCAAATGTTCTCTAAATCTCTGTGGGGGATGCAGCCATTCTTCAGTTAGTTAAAGATTTATGTTGAATTTGTTATTTATCAGCCACAGCACCTATTGCCACTCCAATGCCAGCAGGACTAGATATTAGTAGCTGACATTTCAGAGCCCCAGCGTGAGCAATTAGGCCAAAGAGAGATGGCAGTTATTAGTGATTCCATTCCCAGCAGCGAGTGAAGCTTTTTCTGTGTTGATACCAAAATAGTTTCTCTGCGAGTGGCGAGGTGGGCAAAGGAAAAATTAGTTTTCTGGAAGGATCCTGTGTGCAGCCAAGCACCAAATCCTCTGAGATGAGAGGAACATGGACCGACCGTGCTGTACCATAAGGCCCCTGTCGACTCTGTGTTTAAAGCAAGAACACACAGATACTCTCAAATTTTCTCTTTGATTATGTGCATATAAAACACACATGAATTTATACCTTTACACAGACCTATACACAGACATCTTTTTGAATATGCTATATAATATAAGTTCTCACATCAGGTCTTTTAACAGTCTAAACACATTTTCTTTCTGATGTGTATCGATTGTGTCGAGAAAATCACATTGCCTTCCTTGCTCGTCTAAAAAAAAAAAAAGGATATCCTGACCAGCAATCATTTGGTCTATCAACTGTCCATTTTAAACAATGCAGCTTTCCTGCATACATTTTAAAGGAACATGGACCAAGAATTCAATTATGAGTGTCTCTCTTGATTATTTTTTAATTCTTATCGTCTGTAACTGGATGGAGATGTACTCCAGACAAAAAAGTTTGCAGAGGCCAAATTTACTAAAGCCATTCTAGGCCACTGAAAAATAAAAGTGTGTATTTATTTGGAAACCAAAAATACAACAACAAAATACAATGTCTGACATTGAACAAGTTGGACATACAGGAGCCAACATTGAATTGATTTATTTCTCTCGCAGCTCCAGTTCTGCGTGCTTATCTTGTTCTACTAAGAGTAGTAACACAATCACACATTCAAACGAAAGTTGAATAACCAACCATATTGGCCACTTCTTTTGCAGTGTTGAATACTGTAACTTTTTGTTATCTCTTCATCACCCACCGTTATTAAGTCAACGGTGACGTATGAGCTTTACACTCAGTCATAGATAATTCATGGAAGCTTCGCATGAAACTGTCTGTTGCAAGCTTCCTGATGGACAGTTTGACTGGCAGGCAGTAAATCTCTTACTTTCTGTACTGTTCATAGGCTAGATAAAAATACTACTTAGTTTATCCTTCTCTGTGCAGGTCGTATGAGTTCAGCTGTAGAGAAAGAGAATTAGTACTGCTTTTTGTTGACATATTACTGACTTAGTTTAACTTTAGTCAACTTTAAATATATCAAAAAACAATTTTATCTTTGTTCTGATTACATAAATCGGTCATGAATTGAAAGTGACATACTTTGTTCACATTTGCCATTCAAATTCATTCATTCATCATTTTGAAAGAAGAAAGTAATCAATTCTGTAATACCATAATGTATTTATTTTACAATGCCACTGTCGCATATTATATTCAATATTACCTGTTTACCTGTTATACTTTGTAGTCTGTAGCTCTGCGGGGCTGTGAAGTTTTCAAACTTATCATAAGGATTTTTTTCAGTTTCACTGGGGTACGAGGGAGATAATTAAGTTCCTCGATT
>CAAKHC010002562.1:3131-17554 GCA_901007825.1 Macroramphosus scolopax
ACTGGTTCCCCCCCCCCCCCCCCGGCCCCGGGGGCCCCCCCCCCCCCCCCCCTCTTAAGAAATACTAGTAGGCAGAGTTGTTTCATGGGCCTAAAGCTGTGAGGGTTATAGATGTACTAGCTTGTTGCTTTTGAAGCTTGCCTTTTTTTTCCCTCTCTTCTCCAAAGAGAGCCCCCCTCTGAGGGAGTAATACTTGGGGACAGTGTTACTTTATGGGATGTGTGATGTATGGGGCTGCTGGTTGTGGGAGCTGGATTCTCCCCACAGAGCTCCCTGCGCTGGAAGACGTGTCGTGTGTGGGCGGCCACATACTGTGACAGGCTATGATCATATTTCATGATGAAGGAGGAAAAAAAGAGGGTACAGTATTGATCTATTAGCTTATGGCTCGGGTGAAATAGATGTTGCCACACAGAAACGGCTTCCTTTAGAGTTTCATCTGAGGATTTAATAGTTGGGTTTTGTGTTCCTCTGTGATCCCCGAGGCGTAACGACGCGCAGCCCCTACTGGTGCCCCCTTCCTTCATCTCTCCTCCAGTCGTCGTCCTCCTTTTATATCTTCTTGGCACCTCTCACAGCCTCTTTCTCCGTCCTTTAATCTTTTCTTATATCATGTTCTCTAATTTTCTCTATTTCTCTTCCCTTTCTTCGGTCTTGTTGCACTGCATTATGTATGTTTCTTCTCTTCTCTGTAGAACTAAAACATCTATTCTGTTCCACCCAGCAGAGTCTGTTTTCCTTCCAGGACATCCAGGTCACATCATGGATGTTTACACATAAACAAAGTCAGACCTGCCCACTCGAGGAACGTGACCTGTCCTATAGTCAGACTCAGGTATGAGGTGGATGCTTGGCTGATTGCACCATATAATCAGCCGACTACTTCCCATTATATTTCAGACAGATGTTTATATTTCCGCCAGATGTTAGCGATTCCGTAGCCTGATGACATTTTCCAAAGTGTGAACCAGACCACGGCGGCAGGCTGTTCCCTTCAATCTACACCTTTTTTCTCTTATCTCTCTTCCCCCCACGTTGTTCCTCCTGTTTCTCACACACAGAAACAAAACAACGTCTTCGTCACCCTTCAGTCTGCTCCCACCACCTAATCCCCGTCTGTTTCAGTTACTCTCCATTACCTCTCCGTTCCTCTCTCATCCGTCTCCTTCACACCTTCCCTTTCATCTCTCTCCTCCCTCCTCTTGTTGTTCCGATCCTGTTTGCTTCCTGTCATCGCTACCTTCGTCCGCGTGCTTTCTCCACTGTTCTTTAATTTCCTCCGCATGAAAGATTCATCTGAGTGTTTTAATAATAGATAAGGAGACAGTTGAAAAGTGCAGAAGGGCCCCTCGACTAAAGAAGCAAGAGACCGGCGACTCCTGCTCAATCTTTCCACCCCTTTGCCTCCATCCCTCCCCTGTATGAATCCTTCTCTTCTGTTCCGAAGCATCTTGTTGGAGACCTTCTCAATGAAGGTAAATCAGAGGAGAATCACTGAGTTCATCCATACTGATTCCAGGAGAAACTCTTGGGAGAAACCATTTACCATGAAAGTGTCTCTGTGAGACAATCAATCGGTCAGGTTCTCCATCATTTCATCCCTCCGTCTCAATCTCACCTGCTTCTTTCATCCTCCCATCTCTTATCCTCGCAGGGCAGCTCTGAGAACACCTGGAGAGCAACCAAAAACAATGCCAGTGTCTCACAACAGCCCCGAGCGATTCTTCATCCCGATGCTCTCCAGCTCACGTCGGGTTCCAACGACGCCCCGGGAGCCCGACGTTGTGTCTTTGTCACCGAGAACAACCTCATCCCTCTCGTTGTCCTTCTGCTTCGGCGTCCCGCTGCTTCGGCCAGCCTGGGGATCTGGAATGAAGTGAAACAGCATTGAAAAGCTAAAATCGGAAGCTTGCTATGAGGAGACTCCCGACAAACTCCTGGTCTCCTGAGAGTTCGGTCATTTGGTCGTTCACAGCAAACACTGACTGCATCACTTATTTATCAAGGAGCGTTTACTTCAAGTCATTCCCTCTTTAAAGGTTGTTCAAGGGTTTCCATGGCTGCCGTACTCGGCTGATTCAGGGAGGATGTAGCAGATGAGAGACACTTAAAACATCTCAAGTAACATTTGTATTTCAACCATGTTGCAACTTTTTTTTGCTCACGATTTGAACATTGTGTTGCCGTCACTCACACACGCCACCTTTCATTTGTTATTCACACCATGTGTATGTTCTTTCTCTACAGGCTGAAACTTTTGGCTCTGATTGCTTTTTTCGTCTGCAGATTATTCTGTGTTGTGCAAAAGGAAAATGAAGGCTTAAGTTCCTGACACTTCACAGTCAGAGTTGTGCCTGTTATTGGCGGGTTAACGGTACGATTGCTCTTTCTTTTCCCTTTTCGTGATGTAAAGGCCTTATGATGAAGAACTGTGCTCAGATTCCACTTGCTTCTCTTCCTCCCCCCCCGACAGGATATCATCATTAAAATGAAATGCTTGAGGAGACTGACTGTATATAGACTATGCTTTTTTCTTCATATATATGTAAACATGCCATATTATTATACAATGAACCTATATTAGGAGGAGCGTCAGTGGGGAATGTGCCCTCGAAATGTAAAGGTTAAAGCAGCTCAGAAATGCATTTGATACGCTACATGCGCCGCGATCATCCCATCAACTTAGCTCGATGTTGCGAGAGAGGAGGAGAGAAATATTATAAAGTGATTTCATTGACATGCAATATGAGGCTCATGGAAAAAAGCAACCGCTCACTCATCTTTATTAGATCTGGAGGGGTGGGGGGGAGAAGTAACACGGATCACTATTTATAACTATCACAGAGAGGGAACAGGGATGAAATCCGTCTGTGACACGTTGTGATTTGTCACGCATCTTAGACGGGTTTTTTTTTTTCTCTCCTCCCCAAAAAAAAGTTTCACACAAAGTTAAACACCACATTCTCAAGGTTTTGTCCATGTTATGGAAAGCGAGGGAGGGAAATGACACACCAATCCGAAAGCCACTGCCAGCCATTTTTCTCTTGATGAGATGTTTCATGCTTCTTTAAGCACAGATTGCAAAATAAGAGTCACGTTGTGTCCTCCGGAGCTGCGGGGCCTTGATGATTGCGGCCTTGCGGGCAGAGCTGCCTCCGAGGATGGAATGAATGTGTCAGCGAAGCGTGCCGCATTAAGATGCTATGGACCACGGCGTGCACTTATTCTGCTGTTGATAATGCCCTTTAGTGTCGTAGACTCACAGAGATCTCACCACGGCGACGGCGCACCATGACAGGCAGTTTAAAGGCTCAGGGTGTGATGGATTCCTCCGCCCAACACGACTAATCGCTGACCTCATAATGTCATTTTTTTCCAGTGCTCCTTTCAGTCCATTTTCATTAGAGTCCCTAATAGAATCCATTATGTGTTATCTAAGATACCTGGCCATTGATGAAAACCTGAGCACATTACTCTGGAGACCTTCTTGTGGTCGTCGGAGATCTTTTACCGACTCGTGGTGCAGTATGATATTAATTTAGAGGTGCAATCGGTCGGCTGGCTGCAAAAACTGCAAAGAAGTTCACCCATCATAAGACACAAGCATCACGTAGCATTGCAGAGAGGACAGGGGAATTGGTTTTTAGATGCTATAAAGTGATCGTAACAAGAACACACAATGAAGGAGCGTCCTCCTCTTAACACACGGCTACCGTCAATTTACTCTCCTTTGTTGAGCTCTGCAAGCTGGAATATGTGTCGGGCACAGGGCAGTTTTTCGTGTGCAGAACAAAGTCAAAGCACTATTGTTCATGTCGATAGCACTCCTCTGGGTGTTCTTGGTTTGACGTGGGATTCAGACAATGAGAGGGTGAGACGGAGGATGAAAGGTGCGTCGACGAGGTGGAATGGAGTGAGCAGAAAGAGGACGAGAAGGAGAAAGAGAGAGCGGGAGACGCGCGGAGCTGTCTGCCTCGTAACAATCAGGTCTCAATGCTATTTGATGAAGATGAAGTGAAGTGTTAAAAATCAATAATCTGCTCGATACGTCCTCCGAGAGGTTTGACCACTGGGTCCCCGACCGAGGGACTCGTTTTGGGATGCGGGTTGAATATATTGTGAGGCTTTCACTCAATTTCAGCACAAGCTCTGGCAGCGACCGAGTGGGATGACGGATAAACCCGAGCAAGATCCAATCAACCTTTTAGATTGAAAAAATCTAAAGGCAAAAACTAATAGATATCTGAAGGCCTGGATGAAACGGAGGATTGCAAAGCGCCAGAAAACTGCACCGATCCTTCGTCATATTAGAGGTAAATCTAAGAAGTTGGGAACACGGCGGCTTTCATCTGCCCGTCGGTCCTCTGGGTAGCAATAAAGTTGGAGGAAAGACCCCTAAAACAATCGTAATTTATTACACTCTGAATCCATAAACTGGCGTCTGTTATTACAGGAGATATTGGGGGGATTTGTTTGTTTGTTACATGAAACGACAGAGCCGTTCCTCACACACGCTGATGCCCTGATATCGAGGTCGTCCCTCTGTCAGGAGGGAAAACACCACGGGGAAATGCATCATCTGCAGGAGGTGCTGCGTCTCCCTAGATAGGAGTTATAGCCTCGTAACGAAGCTACTGGACCCTGGCCATGCAAACCGAGTATTGATCTGAATGGGGGGGGAATGAACACAAGATCATAATGGCCTTGCTTAGTCGAGAAGCCATAAAACATGGGATCATCAAGCGGGGATAAACCGAGGGGAGGCGGAGGCAGATGAAGCAGGAGGGATTGTGGGTGTATGAACACACAAACACTGTATATCATCGTGTACATTTCACAGCATGTGTCGGAGGAATGGAGACGTCCAAGGTATCCTGATGAGTCAAGTGGAAAATAAGACCCGAATCTAAATGTACTAATGTTTTTTTTAGTCTTTTCTAAATGGCCATTAGTTTCCATCATTTTGCACTCGACTGCATTCATCTCATCTAATTAACACAAATAAGCTCTGATGTCAGGAGGCTGGTTCGCCGTGTCGTAATTTATGTCCATCAGCACGTAGTAATGATCTCCCTAAATAACACGTTCCTATTTATTCTTGATGATATAATTTTTGCTGGGAAATTACATTGAAGCAATTCATGAAACAGTAGTTTAATAATAACAATTAAAGGTGTGATGTGTAAGCATGGGTAAACTGTTATATTAAACTCCAAACCAATAGAGGGCTGAATATTGACAACAAGTTGGGATTACTGCCCTGTCGAAAGAAACAAGGAAATGCTAACAAAGCAAACAATTAGCTACTTTAACGAGCAACAGAGTGAAGACGTTAACGTATCTTGGGTAATGTAAGTTTATCAACCCTCACCTAGGGTCACGACCTTTGGGTAGCATCCAAAATGAGTTGCCTCCATGGGGAAGCCTTTGGATGTGCACACACAGAAAGAGAATCAGAGCATCAAAGTAAAGATTAGACACCACAGAATATCGCCGGGGATGCAAAGAACAGACTTATCCTGGATTCGAAGAATGTGACTGTGGTGACCAGCAGTTACAGCGAAGCATCATTAAACGGACGGATGTTAAATACGGAAAATATACGGCGTGGTTACCTGGCAACCAGAGCCTGGTATAGTTCAGTGTCAGGAACAAAGTAATGGACGGAGAGCAAAACTTACATATAGCACCTTTAAATTTAAATTAATCTGCTCAGTGACATTGAGGTTAGTGAGATCATACATGTCAAGTAGGTTTCTTGAGTATGTTCATGAAAATACATATCGTATGAAAATGACTGAATGACCGCTGCCTAGTCCTTTAAAAGTTAAATTATTTAGAGATTATCCAGGCATGCACTTCACTAAACCCTCTGAAAATCATACCCAGCTGCAAGCTGAGGGTCAGAACGGAACCTATAAACTTCTACCTCAACACTAAAACCTCTCTGACTTCCCCCCGCAGATAACATATTCAAACCGTGATGCACGAGTCTGGGAGAGCCTTCAATTAATTTTTCAATTCCAGGTAATGTGAAGGTGCCATAGTCCTGGTACATTAAGCGGAACTAAATGAAATAATGCTGACATTATGGTTCATCGCAACAACTGGGTTCCATATCACCTGCAATCTATTTTGGCTAATCAATCTGCCAGCGCTTCCACATGATTAATTATCCTGGTCCGGATCTCTTCACTGCCACGAAGCCGCTGCCTCCTCCCGCTGATACCTGTCCTCCGATAGTCTCTGGAATCAAAGTGTTCTTTTAAGTCGACGCTACATCTCAAACCGGCTAATGAGACTAATGAGCAAATGTTGTTTTGCATTTCTAGTAAACAGCCGTCTGAAGGTGCAGAAGGGTTTTTAATTAATTTCAGTTGATCTGCAATGATCAGAAATGTCTTAAATATAACATGAACTGGTATTAACGTTCCGTGTGGCATCTCTTCCTTTAAATACACGACAGTATCAATTTGAAACTCTGATAAATTATCAAATTAACATTATTCCCATTGGATGAGGGTTTCCGCGCCCCCTTCATGATATATTTTGTCATTCAGGGGTTCAAATATGTTTATTTTCTAACTACAAATACTCCTCTTCGACCAAAACAGTCAACACTGATGAAGGTCGCAATGAGTAAGTGGCCCAGTTTACAACATGTCCGGCTTGATTCATGTCCAATAACGGGTGGATAAATCTCTCTCGGTCCATTAATCGATGCCGCAGTAAATAATCCCAGCGCGGCGTTTGAGCTTTCTAGTTATGAGCCATTACGTCCGATTGAAAGGTGTTCATTCCCCCTAAGTCCCGTGATATATATATATAGGATATATTCAATTAATGATGCAGCGGAGGGAAAGAAAAGCTGTGGCAACTTATAATTACTAAGTTTTCTCAACTCAACTCTTACATTCTTTTCCAAGACAGAAGAAAAGGAGCATTACGTCAGAGAAAATATATAATTATAACCATATAAAGCTACAGGAAACCCCCACCGGGGAGGTCACTGAACACATCCAGCTCCTGGTTAGTGTTTGTCATGTAGTTTGTCCAACTAACGCTTTCAGTATCTGTTATTATTAAAGCAGGTGGTGGAAAAGAAAAATCGATGAAGTCGCTTCTGAGTTCTTTAGTTCAGCAAATAAGAAAACCTTTCACCATAGCAACTAAGATCCACGCTGCAAAGGAGCAGTGGAATATACAGGAGGCAGTAATAATAATGCTGCAGTGGTGAGACAGGTAGTCTGACTGTAGTCGTGCTGCAGCGTCACTGGACGTTGATATTGATGTTATACATATTTTCTTTCTTACGTTTTGTCCCTGCTGAACTCGACCATAAGGCGAACGTGTTGTAAGCGAGTCCATTGTCATCCTTGCTCGCCCGGTGTTTGATGAGCCGGAGTTTGAGTGCCCTCTGATACCAGAGTACGAGGTACGTATGAGACGCAGAGGGCCGTCCATTGACTCTAATGTAAATCACTAACCAGACTTTAACCTTAGCGTTGATATATAACTAGTAAAAATTGATTTGTAAAGTGTTTATGGTCCCGCTCACCATTTACAGCGTCTATACTCATTCTGAATTAGACACCCGAGGCTGCTTCTACAGTCTGGATGAAGAACTTGTGGTTGCATTGCCAGTCTTCCTCTGCAAAGCCTGATGTTTCTGGGACCTTCCTCCTCTCACTATGTATCAATGTAGACAGCTGATTGTGTCCTATATTGTCGGGTTAACAGCAGAGATATTTGAAAACCTGCCTCGTCTCTTATAGACAAAGGGGGCCGTTGGTATAAGACATAAGGGGAGTGAGAAGACTTTTCACTGCATCGATCGGGCAGCGTCGTTATTATATTTCATGCGAGACACACTACATGTTGTATAATCATCACGGAACACTGAGGCAGATGTCGGAGGGACAAACCGCTTTATATTGAAAAAAGAATAACAGGATTACACCTCGTGTTAAAAAGTTTGTTTTTATTATGCTCTGCCGGATCGGCATTTTACAAGCCGCTGCCTCTCATCCTCACCTCGCCTCTTTCTTTTTGTAAGTCGGCGAGCACCAAAGCAGATGTTCCCTGTTATCCTGCTTTGCTTCCCCTGTCACATCTGCCCCAGTGATTCTGCAGCTGTTTTCTTGGCCTTTCAAACTGCTCTCGTAATGATGCACAATCCACTTCGACTTTCATTTTGCTTTTAGATGGAATAAAACTCTTTTACGCTCTGCAGGATAAATACATGGAGAAGGGTGAACCTGCTGTTTCGGAGGGGGATTCTGGGTGTTGCTGAAAGGTTTCAAGAGGCTGAAAAACAATCCCAATGGGCTTGTCAGGAAAATGCTCCTATTGCGCAACTCATCAAGATTCACTGCACCAGCTGACATGATGTCGAATTAAACTCTGCCTCTCTCAAATACATCCCGTGTTCCAATCCGAGCATCTCACCCGAGTGTTTTGTCAAGTCCGTATTGTTGTGGAGAATCTCCAGGGGAGATGTGCGATTCTTTGTTTTATTTCGGGACCAATTACAGTGACTGATGACAATCGAACGAGGGGGCAAGGATTTCGACAGAGCTTAAGAGGCAATTAAGGTCGCGCCGATGTGAGGCAGAGAGACACCGACGAGCACTGCGACAGACAGACGTCAGTATTCAGAGGAGGCCCCCCTGCTGAGTTCAAGATGAAATAGATTTTCAAGGAGACTTTGGGTTCATCGGTGTTATTTACCTTTTGATCAATAAACACTGCAAAGAACTAAACCTTTACTCTTCCCCCTTTTTTTTAAAGACTAGTGGTTGAGATCTTAAAATGTAATTGCTCTGAGACGTTCAAGCACCTCATGTAATTGAAAAGCACTCGCCGTCACTTCCTCAGCAAGTGTTCTGCGAAGCTGAATGAATGCATTTGTAACCAATATCATCTAGAACAATTTAAAATTATTTATAACTCAAATTATGGACCATGTGATCAGAAGATTCTATATATTCGGTAGGAGAGAGAAGGACCGCACCATCGAAGTTGTACTCACACGGGTATTTATTTTATAACAATATTTGGAACATGAACGAACTCAATCACACAATAAAACATACATTTGAACCATAGGAAACAAAATAATGAAAACCTATTTATGCAGGTCTGGTTCTGCTCACAACTAAATATTATGCTATATGCTATTTTATCTGATTATTTTGTCTAATTTAAGAATTGCTAATTTAGTTATATCCAGACTTCTAATTTAAACCAACCCTTATCACAAAATGAAATAAAATTATCACAAAATTGCACTCACATATACCCAAAATCAATTGACAGGAAATTAAACAATAACATAAAATATGAATGCAATAAATTGAGAGTTCTTTAGCTCCAGGTCCTCTTCTGAATTTCTCAGTTCAATCCAATCAAAATGACGAAAGGAAAAAAAATACTCCAGTCCTACCGGTTTAGTAGAATGTATTGTTCTGTTGTACTTTCCTCTGTACGTTCCTCTATCCGGTGGCTCGCCAGGCTTCATCCACACACTCAACCCCAGAGGACGCAGGGTGCGCAGGATGCAGACCAAATAAGGATTCCAGATCAGTTGTTCCGACGAAAAAATAAAAAACCAAAAAACCCCGTCCTTGCAAGACAAAACCGACAATTAAACTTTACCCAAAAACAACGTTCTCTACAAATGAATCACTTTTAAACAAAATACAACACTGAATCAAACCAAACAAAATGATTCGTCTCATGAAAAACATCGTTGCTACTATGTCTGCGTATGCTACGTTAGCTCTTAGCACTTTTCATGCTAGCAACTGACGACGATTTGTAAAAGATATCAAAATATAACAAATATTAATCACCGTAGCTTCATATACACATCTATAAACAAAACATACTTCCGAAGTAAAACTTACCAAGGTAGAATTCTAATTTTCAGCAACAAAAAGGGAAATTGGTGGAAGATTCGAGAAAAGTGCTGTGCTGGGGCCTCCAGAGCACGGCTGTCAATTTAGCACCCGTAGTCTCCAATCTAATTGTAGTTCCTACTTCCTATTTGGTCGCTAGTTCCGTATATCAGCTCTCCTATTGGTGGAATCTTCCACATATGAAATTGTAATAATCATAATCCAAATCCCATCTTTAATCTATGTTTATTAAAATATTGTTTACTGATCTTTAGAAAATATACCATAGGCTAGAATTAATTAATTTAAGAATGTATTATACTTTTTATTATTTGTTTTTAGATTTAATAAGTGTGCATAATAAGCTTGGTGTATTTATTATTTATCTTTTTATGTCTGGGTTACACATTCTTCTGCTGTTAGCATTACCAGGACTTTACTGTGACGGGTGCTGCAGGAAAAAACGGACTCAAGCCCGGGTTGATCATGACGCAACAAAACTTGCCTGCCTGTCATTCATCAGTATTAACTGGAGAAGTTCATCAATTACAATTCTGTACATGCAGCATTAACCTTCACTGACACAGCGATCACTCACAGTCAGAGTGGCGACACTCTGATGGCACTTCTGAAAACACTTATAGAAACAGATAATGCAGAAAAGAACCTTGATTCATATCAATCGGCCTAGTTGGAAAAAATAATAAGCCTCCCCCGGGAACGGCAGGTATCTACGCCAGTATTGAATATCAAGGCTCTATTTGAATGGGGCCCACGACTCTCTCCCCACCCCCGATCTTCACATGGCCACGTCCTTCTGTAAATGTCACAGCGTTTTCCAGACCTGTGCCCTTTTCCCTTCCCCTGAAAATCCCAGACAACTGCCGTTGATATGCATCGCCCCGGTGTCCCTCGTGGACAAAACAACGTGTACCGTACTCCAGCGCTGCTGACAGAAAGAAAGTGCGGAGCCCCATGGGCCCTCGTGGCCTTCACCGCCTCATAAATGTATCCAAAGACTCCGTGCAGTTTATTTTGGTGCGTCTGAAAGAGTCTTCGCAGCCACTCTTTCTTCTTAACGTATTTCATCCAACCCATTTCACTTTGATGAACTCTTTTTGGGCTCGTCATCTCTTCCCCTCTCATATTTTACAGGCCCTCTTGTTCCCTCACTGGCTTGTTACTCTGTTTGCAGGCGGAATCCCGCGGCGATTGATGTCAGCGGGATTATGTGACATGTCCATGTGTTGTGTTTTCCCACGGGGGGTTTCCCTCACCAGCCAGCGAGTTAATGAGGCCCCGAAGCTTCAGCATCTTGGTGGTGTGCCTATAGGAGGGGCCACCGAGCGGCGCAGGGATGACGTGGACGCGTCCGTGAATGTGGGATGATTTTGGATGTGTGTGCCGGAGGTTGTTTCATTACTCTTTAGAAACAAAATGTATTTATTCAGATAAGCTGTGAGTGTAATGACCTGGTATACTGTACGTCTACATGACGTTAAAGGTTTGAAGTAATTCATTTCATCAGTTTGTGCACCAAAGTAGGTGAAAAAAAACAGAAATCACAGCAAATCCCTGCGTGATCCAGAATCCATCCGGATAATCACTCAAAAAACAAGCGAGTGTGAACTCGTAGACAATGAGTTTTTAATCGTTCTGCAGCCGAGTGAAAAATGTTTCGGTTTAAATAATCCCCTGGGATATCCCTTCCTGGCAGCAATTCATCCTCAATTTGGCATTTGTCCATTTTCCACTCAGTCGGTGTGAGTGAGGACGACAACACGTCGGAGGGTCTAATGAAACGGAGCAGCAAGCAGCAGGAACTCTGCTGACGAGAAGTCATTCCACCACTAACATCAAATAATCACATGGATCAGGCTGCAATTAGAAGGCAAAGAAAGCTTAGATATTTATTTTTTTCAGGAGGGTTTTCACAGTTATTTAGTTACTTGTTTGCACCATCAATTCTGCACAGACACACATGATATGGCCTCGCACTTACGTCTGAAATTACAATATCGAGGTATTTTTCAGAATCCTAATCAACCTTTATCCTCCCCTGATAAACAAATCATTTATTCTCTTAAACTGTGACGAGTTCTGTGTCAGTCCACTTCCTTCCTCCTTCCCTCCCCGCTGTGTGACATCAGCCGAGCACCCTCGCTAAAAAAGAGTGACATTATTTAGTCTAATTAGGGCCCATTACTTATTTAAAGGTAACTTGTTTGTGTGAGAGCGGCGGTATAAATTATTTAATAGAAGCTGTCTTTGGGGGTATTTCGTTGAACAGAGCTTTATTAACATCAGCTGATGAGGGGCCGTTTAATGGCGTCCCAATTATTTCTGGAGTCCCCCGCTGCTGCCAGCGCCAGCCGGAAGCAGCCAGCGAGCACCCAGTCAGAGAGGCAGGCAGGGGAATTAAAGCACTTTAATAGCACTGTTAAAAACATACTCTGTGGACAGCTGTGGCTTTTTATTTGGACCAGGGGACAGTTCAGTCAGCCCAGTATCAATCCAAAGTGTCTGGTAAAATGGAGCTAATGGGGGGAAATCCTTTTTCATTTGTTTTTGTTTCTACTGCAGCTGAACTGGCAGAGCTCACAGTGGCCGTCCCGTTATCCCAAATTAATGCTGGATTGCATTGGTGCTCGAAGCAATGTGATAGTTTAAGACCCTAAAGGGCTGATGAAGTGAGTACTGAAATAAATGACCATTATAATTCTCTGAATTCACGGATTTACCCCCAGATGACCTTGTTAATGTCGCTCCAAGTCTGCTTTTGGAAAAACATTGTAGAACTATTTTTTCTTACAAAGTTTTGCGCTCGCGTTTTGATGGGAAACGTTTGTTTTTACATAACAAAGAAGGTCTTTTCATCTCTTTACCGTCTGTACTGTAACGTCTAATCCCCACCTGCTCTGTCAATGGTTTCCATTTCATCTGAAGACCTCGGAGGTCCTCCAAACATCTGGTGCTGCATCTGCATTGCAGGAAAATAAATCGCACGCATTCACAATAATGTCAAATTTGCAGCAATGTTACATCAGTGCAGTAAATAAAGATATACACAGCAAAAATCTTCAAACATTTCATTCGTGCAATTTAATACAACTCATGTATTCTTTTATACACCTCTCTGTTGTCTCAGTTCCAACCAGCACATTATATAAAGCCTCCAATCTTTCTCTTTCAGTCTTCATTGTCGGGACAGCTACGTCAACTTTCAATTAGTTACTATAGATACGATAACCAAATCCCATTAACCACAGCTGGAACACAAGGCACATGAGGTAGATTAATCAACCGTGTGTGTTGCATTGCCAAGGTGGCACCGTCCCAAGGCCGTGTGGAAATCACAGAATACAGATTTTTACCCATCGGACAAAAAAAATTCATCACAGATCAGATCTGGGGGGTTCTGCATATAACTAATGTCCCCTGTGGGAGTGATAGCAGGCTTCACCATGTGAGTGTGGAGATTGCATCCTCAAGAGAAGAACCAGAAGAATCTATCTCAAACTGCCTGTCAAGGGTAATGAGACTGTAGCCTGTAGGGGAGGACCTGCCCTCCCCCTGGGCGACAAGAGACCCTGAACATTCTCTCCTCCTCCATCTAAACTGCATTTGGTTGGTTGTTGGAGGAGGAGAGGAGAGGAGAGGAGAGGAGAGGAGGCAGCAGCTCCATCCATTGTACCCGTTTAATACTGAGCTGTCAGACTGAACATAATGGCTGTCACATTAGGAAAAGATCAATCAATCACCCTCTGTTGCACCCAAAAAAAGTATAGTTGACACACAGACCTGACAGATTATACGGCTCTGAAAAAAAAACAAATGAGCTGATATGGCAGCGAAGCACATATCCGCACAGCAACATCTGTGTCTTAGACGTGGATCTCTAAATCACTCACGTTCTCCCGCAAAGATACTCCTACTTTTTGAGAGTGATGGCAGAAGGAGGAAGTGACACGACTTTGAGAAATTGGCGGTGGGTGGAGGAGGGGATCTGCAGGAAGAAGCAGGGGTGACGGTGTCGAGCCGGTGTGACAGTCTGAAGGTCTTTACTGACTCTGTCACACCGTGGCAGCATCTTCAGTGTCAAAGGAATTCTTCACATCCTGAGTATGATGCGTATAAAGAAGGCAAAGCCAGGTTAAGTCAGGTTAATGTAACCTCCCTACAATGACTGACTGTTGTTGTACTCATCAGATGTCCTCCTTTGCTCTTGTTATAATCTCCAAGGCCACTAGAGGGCGCCTGTCAGTTGTAGGTAAATATTTACGTCTCATGCTATATTTTTCCTATAGGACGATGATTATTGTCTTTTGAAGCCAATTAAAAGGTGAGGATGGGTCATACTTCCTCAAACACTGATAACCAGTGGTGGACAGTAACAAAGTACAAGTAATTCGTTACTGTACTTAAGTAACTTTTTAGCGTATCTGTACTTTACTTGAGTATCATTATTTTGTGGAACTTTATACTTTGACTCAACTACATTTCGTAGTGGAAAACCTTACTCTT
>CAAKHC010002564.1:12995-29363 GCA_901007825.1 Macroramphosus scolopax
TCAGAAAAGTCTGAAAGAGGAACGTCTGTGCTTTTCCCATTCCAAGTGTCCCTCTGGTGAAAGTCGTGCCTTCATGCTACTCTGATGCCACGGTGTGAAAACGTCTTTTGGAAATAATTCATCTAAAATTGTGTGTGTGTGTGTGTGTGTGTGTGTGTGTGTGTGTGTGTGTGTGTGTGTGTGTGTGTGTTTGTGTGGGTTTGTGTGCAATAAAAAGAAGGGAGAGTGAAAATATTTTGTTGATCATCAGCGGGTTGTTGTAGTCAAGATTTTAAAGAAAAACTTTTGACACTTAAAGGATACTTAAGTTACGTTACGTTTATTGAAAGACCAAGAAGAGCTCGCTATTCAGTGATTTATGGTTTTATTTGTGGTTAATTTATTTATTTCTCGGCCAGGAGTGACTTCCTGAAGTGGACAACCAGTGAAAACAGGAAGTTATCAAACCCAACAGAGAAGTGGTCTGACAGCGCAGCATCCCAGACAACGAGTCAGAGAGGCCTCACATTGGCCTCACCTGGGTTAGGTGGGCTTTTAAGGTGGCTGCTGTTGGGGCCCAAATGGACTGTCTAAAAGAATATACATGGGCTGGAAATGGGCAGAGCGATGGGTCCAAGTGGGCTATAATCTATCCATCTAATGGACTCCAGACAGGGTCATTGGAAAACTGTCTGTAACCCGGTTGTGATAGTATTTTGATAGTATTTGTTCATCCTGAACAAACAAGATGATGAGTAAACTTTAGATGTCTGTCTGTCTTGATGTTGGCTTTCAACAGAGCCCCGGAACATGTCCCCCTGTTTCTTTACTTTATGATAAGCTAAGCTTATCTACAGCAGGCTTTAGCATGACACATTTAAAGTTCACATTGAGGGAGTTATCATATTCTTAGCTAACGCTAATGAAGACAACATTGCCAATTTCAAACTATTCTCTATATAGAATTATAAAAGTTGAGATCAGGGTTACGTCAGATTGGTTTCTGACTGAAAATAATAGTTAGATTCAAAGTTCATGGTGGGATAATGTTGGAATACGTGCAGTCAAAGAGTCCCGATAGATATACTAAAACAAATATCTGTATGTGTTCCTGTTTTCGTGTTAGGAGCTGATTCAATTACCCAGTGATCAAAGGGCCCACCTTGATTTAAGACTCTCATTGTTCCATTCATACCCCTCCTCTCCGCGCTGGAGTTTACGGCCTCTCAACAGCCTGCACTTGATGGTTACCAGTTGTTTTCCTGTTGGGTCATCAACACCTAAAGTCTGGTAAAAGCCGTTTTAAACTTACCCAGGTGGAGAAAACAGAATAAACAAATATTGACCTATCAAGGTTGAGGTGGCAGGAGAGCATTTTTTTTACACATACAAAGGCTGAGATCATTAAGAGACAGCACATTTTATGCCTCTCGGCGCTCTTGCATACACCAGCACTTAGAAGAGAACCAAAGCTGTCTTCTTCCCCAGTAAATCACTGTGTTTATCTATGCCTCCAGCAAAATCATAGTTTTTAAGGTCTTAAGGACTTTAATGATGTTATTGTACCAGCCAAGAGCAGTAATTCAAAACCTGACTTGTGGTGAACTTAATATACATGTCACAGTGAAGTGATGACCAAAGACAGTTAAGTAAACAAACAGCAATGCTGAGATTTGAAAGTTAATACAACAGTTACAAATAGCAGCTGTCTCTGTATTTCACTACATCAAAATGTATTAGAACGTACAACAATGGAATATAATATGAATATCAGAAACACTATACCACTGTTGATCCTGGCATTTTTTTTATTGTTTTGAAATTGATCATTTTTGGAAAGGTAACACATAATCGCTGCCAGTAAGTGCAGTTTCAGCAAAAAAGGTAAAAAAAAAAAACAACAAAAAAAACATAATTTTACACTATTTTAAAAATAAATAAAAATATATTAAAGCTTTAATCATGTATTCAATATTTTGGAATTGTAAGAAATGAGATTACATTTCTATTTTCTTCACTTCATGGCTTCCGCCTTCGGTTTTTACATATAAAGGCAGGAGAGTGAAGTATGTCTTTGCATGCCAGTGTAGTTTCTCTCTGTGTTGTTATTCTGCACGTGCATCAGGAAGGTCCTGGAGCAAGCAGGATCTAATGTAATGTGAGGACACAAAATACATTTTGTTAGTGTAAAAGTCCATCCACAGTTCTTCTCTCTTGGGTGATAATTAGAAGTGTCCTGCTGGCAGACACACATCTTTGAACACACTAACCTGATCATCACACACACTCACATAAAAGGGGAAGTTACTTTGCGCCATGTGAAGGTTTCTGATTATTCACATTGAATAAAGTTAATTTTGCGTGTTTGAAAATCTGCTTGTCAAGCTGGTTGGATAAGGAATAGTAGAGAAAGAGTGAATGGGTTTTAAGTCTTTATTGACCTTTTTCAAACATGGCCCACTGATCATGAGAGCTGCCTCCCAGGAGTGGCCTGTTTGCACAGTTACACACGTTTACACCTGGAAGCTGCCAAAAACAACCACAGTCACTGCACAGCTCCACTCAAGCAAATTAGTCGCTCATATAAGGCAACCCAGTGGTGGCAGACAATTTTATATTCATATGACACTCTGACAACATCAGACTATTAGGGATTTTTGGGAGCCAGTGGGCACAGAGGCTCATGAAAGCAGTTTTCTCAGAAATATGCAGCATATTGAGGCTGCCAAATTGGCAAACCACCTTCCCCTCCCAGCACCTCTAACGAGCTGCTACACATTTTAATGTCAATTCTATGTTAAGCAGGAGTTTCGAGAACATGAGGCCAAATAGAACACGTCATTGTGGCAGACAGGGCAGGCAGTTATGGGAACATTTGTTGAATTAGCTCACAGCAACATGTTAGAAAACAAAAACTGCCTTCTCAAGCTTCATCACATTTTGGCGCAGCAGTGGCAAACCTTTCACAGGTGGATGGTAGGAAGTTATCGTTGACCAGCCTGCTTCCTGCTCACAGGAGATGTGAGAGGAGGCATAAATATAAATTATGATGTGCAGACTGCTGTGGAAAGAGCATGGGCACTTTCTGAATTCCCCTTCATGCATTGGTTGATTTCACAGACATTTTTCCATTTCCTCAGTTGTAAATCATAAAGTTTATCATGGCTAAATTCCATTTAGCTGCTCCTTTCACAGTCATGAAATTTGTACGGGCCCATTGTTAAGCTAAAATGTATTTGACTATCAGGGCTCTAATCTGACCAACAGTAAAAAGACTATCATTGTACATTCAAAGTATTTAAAGTAAGTGGAATGGAGGAGAACTTGTTTTACGACCTTCACATTATTGAAGCACTGTACTTTGCTGTGCTTGACTTTTATTTCCATCCATCTATCAAAGTATTGCTACTCTTTTCAAGCATGGAGACGTCTCTGTCGGCACTTGTTGCTGTTAGCAGAGATCGGCAGATGGCGCAGTTTCATTGAAGTCCAGGAGCCTCAAGGTCACTGCAGCGGCAGGCTGTCCCCTGCAGCTCTGATCACGGATGCTGCACTCACCGACTGCACTGCGCAGCTGCATAAAACCTTGTCATGTAACGATGATACGTCAAATATCTGGGGGAACCCCAATTTCTACTAATGCTGTGGTTTATCATCACACCGCTGCTGCAAATCATCGGAGCTCTACAATTTCTCACTCTGGCAGGAGAAAACATATGTATGTAACAGTATAGTCAAAAAACAAGTGGCATGTAACCAACAGCAGACCACTGCACCATCGGTTCTCAGCCTGTCTCTCTGCACGTAGCCTTCTCATCCTGCGTCATCAGCCCACCCTCCAAAAACTACATTTCCCAGGATTCATCTGAAATTAAACCTTTCATCCTCTCTCTTTACGTTTATATCAGTGATGCTCTTGCTAAGTGACCCGCATCCTCCTCATCCTTACTGTGTAGAGGGTGAACGTGCTTCCCTTCTCGTACTCGTCTGGCACGTGACTCAGTTCGAGCCAATAGCGCGGCCCCGTCACCTCGTGCCGTTTCGATTCCGTCCACTTATCTTCGAGCCCGAGCGTCACGACCGCCTTCTCTGCCTGCCCGCACGAGAGAGACAGCACCGTCCTTGCACACAGATAGGCCGGAAAGGTAACTTTAACCTCCCTATTTCTTCTTTTTGTCAGTAATATCTGGTCGGACAATAGCTTATATTATTCAAATGACTGAATATGACATTTTGTCTTCACAATAATCACGTTTCTTCCTTTATGAACTTGATGTTCCTCATCAACCAAAGCAGACTCAGTTTTGCCCTTGTTGGTTACGTTAACGTTTCTTCAGTCAGTTTTGTTTATTTCCGGTTTTCGCTAGCTTATTCCTCAGTGAACGGTTTCGTGGCTTTAGGATGGGCTGGTTTGTAGCCCACCGGCTATTTTTAACAGAGGCTGTCAGTTGGCCAGATGAAGCTCCTTTTAGAACTGCAGTGTGTGTGAGAAAAGGGCGTCAAGTTGCAAACTTCCAGCAGTCTCTCCTGCCTGTTTAGGGAACCACCATTCGAGTCATTTTGCCCGTAGTCTGAACAGATGTGAATGAAAGTCAAACGGTGTAACAAGCTAGCTCCACTTGACGGCTACCAGTTGCTTGCAGCAGACATGGGGGTGTGTCTACCAGCAGTAGGAAAATTACTGGTTGTAGGAACCTACATAAGCGGGTTTTTTTTTTCAATTGACAGACCGTCATTCATCTGCCAAAAGATGTCCAGAAGTTACTTGTAATTTAATGATTGACTTAGATGTTCAGTTTATCACTGCCTTTTTAACGACATTCACATGTAACTATTGTACTATGAACACAGCAATGTGGCTTGCTGGTAGAACTTTGTGCAGGCTTACAGAGGATTCATTGAACTTTATATCCCTTACAACAAATCAGGTGTCAGCGCAGAATTATTTATTTGTCTGTGTGTGCAATTTTGTGCTACCATCTTGCTTTACAATAATCTTGCGGAAAGAAATTCAGAAACGAATTGAAACATGAGCAGTGTGGATGCCACACCATTGACCACCAACACCCTCTTTTTTTCTGATACTACAGAGAAATACAAAGTAAGTTGTAGGTGTTTTCGGTAGGGCTGCACAATTAATCAAATTATTATTATAGCAACAATCGCCAAGTTCAATATCCAAATCGCAGGATCTTTACTTTTTTGATCATGGTGAAATAATTGCATTATAAATGAAACATTGCAGTGCTGCAGAGACGCCACAGCCCACAAATCATATCCTCCCTACATGAGGGAACTTGCTTGTTTGTTACAGATCTCAGCAAAAAGCATATTATTTATATTTTGTTAGTGAAAATGAAATGCAAAAATGACCATTCCACACAACATCATGAGCTTTATTTTAAAGGCATGATCATTCACAAGTACCCACAATAATGATGTTTTATCATGCAGCCATAGACATTGGCAAGTTTCCACACATTTAAGGACCAATAGGTTTCTCTTGGTTCTGCAGCGCCTGTTGTCAAAGTCTAGCCTAGCTTTAGAGGCTGCACACAATGTTCTGTCCTGCATTCAGAATGGGGAGTTAGTGAATTGATTTGGGGAAAGTTCGACTAAACAGACAAAAATCAATAGCAGGCTTCATGGCCATACAGTACGACTCAAAAACCCCTCTGACCTCCACTCCTGGAATTTGGAGAGATAACGAAGGCTCCATGAGATTAGACCATGACTTCGACCTTAAACAAGTGATACCGTGACAAAAAGAAGCCAAACATGCCACTGACTTATTGTGACGTTTCACTATTGTAATCAAGAGTTCTTACTCAACTGTTTGACTGTAGCAATCCCATTCTGCAATAATGTTTTGTAGTCTGATATGTTAAGTAAACTCAATGGGCCTGCAGAGGTTCTCTTTGCTGCATAAGCCACGCCTTACTGTGACTAATAGTGCGCTCTCCTGACCACCACGCTACTTGGTCCAGATTCTCTGCATGACTTACATCTATAGTTAATCAGAGAATCGATGAGGTGACTTATTGCTCCGTTTCCTATAACTTATATTTAGTTTTGTCCTGAGTGTGTCATTGAGAATTAAACATTTTTCCAACTCGCTATTGGCGTCAGAGATTTATTCCAGGAAGTAACCAGCATCTACGTGTTAAACAGATCTCTTCTCTGCCGCTTCTTCTGCAGATCCAGAACCATGTCCATCCTGAAGATCCACGCTCGCGAGATTTTTGACTCCCGTGGTAACCCCACAGTGGAGGTTGATCTGTACACCAAGAAAGGTAATGTATGGCTGAAATACTTCATATTCTGTCCAGTTTAGAAATGATTGTCAGGAATTAGTTGGAGGAATTTAACATCAACAGGTATCCAGAGGAGACTTCAGTTACAACTTACTATTATTATCGTATCATTTTCTTGATTGATAAATAAAATGTAAGCAGTAATGAACTATGTAAATTATTACAATTTCATTAATATCAAGATGACCTTTCAAGATAATGTTTTACTCACTTGTGATTCATAAAAGAAGCTTATACTTAAAATTGAGAAGTGTAACAAGTTGACAATTCTGTTTGAAATCAGGATAGAAATTCTACATTTGGAGTCTTTCTTTGCTTAACAAAATATGAATTAATTATCAGTTACATATCAAGCATCACTGCTTGAACAATCTGTACACTTAACAGATAATCTGAACTCATCCATAGCTTATAACAACTCATTGCATCCCTGTATGTGTAATTCTTTCATATGAACATTATATTGGAAGCAACCTTTGTCGTGTCCAGTTAGCTCGGCAGTGAAATCCAGTCATACTGTGGATCAGGTTAGTCAGTCCAGCGTGGCCGCTCTGGTGCCGTACACTGTTGCCAGATCCAGCCCCGGTGGATCAGATCGGATCTTGAACGTGTGAAAATAGCTCCTGTAATATCACACTGCCTTCATAGCACCAGGTTACTGTAATGTTTCCTGTTAGAGAGCACAGATGGGCCGTACAGTAGCTACTCTTAGGAAACCACTGAGTAGTGTCTTTGATATTGTATGCAAGGCAGCAGCAGGTGAATTACATCCAATCCTACCTATTTGAATGCTAGATGAGATAATGACGCTGCTGCGATATACTCCCCCTCCCTTGTTTTCGACTCGCCTGTGGTTGAGATCAATTTATTCAATCAACTAATGGCTAGACTGAATACTATTTTGGCTGGGTGTTCTGCTGTGAGAGCTAAAACAATGGACCAACTCAACCCGATGAAATGTACCGAGAATGTTAATGAAGCAACCTGAATGACCATTGACATGGAAGTGAGTGGACTAAGTTTTCTAACCTTGAATGCATCGGCTGGAAACAGACTGCCCTCCTCTACAGTTCTGTTGTCCTCTGTCCAGTTTGGGACGGTTGCTAAGTGCTCCAGTTTACTGTAAATAGCACCTTTACACTTTTTGGATGAGGCCTGTTTGACGTCATTACAACATCGTACTGGAGTGTGTGTGCTGCACAAAGGTCTGTCATTGTCAGTGTGTTTTCCTGTGTTGTGTAACCAGTTTTCTTCTTTGTCAAAGTCATACTAGAAAACCTCCTTTTACATTTTACCGAACGGATGTCATTTCAGTAGTTCTTCATTTAAATGAGGCTTCACAGACGATTTTATTTTGTTTTCTGTAATGTGTGATTATTAGCACACAATAACTAAATACTGATCCATAATTGATCTCTGAAGACAATAAAGGGGTAAATAAAAAGGACTTTTGATAGCATCTGGGCCACAACTTTCATTCAAATTATCCTGATATAGCATGATAAGACACACACATCTCAGTTTATAGTCCAGTGGGTTCACAACAGGGTCCTGCAGCTGTAGTCGGGATGCTTTGCTGCACATGATTTGCTAAACTTGAACTCATGCCCTAGATAGCTGTGTCCTCCTGTCCTAAGCTCTAAATCCCCCTCAGACTCTCACCAGCCCTGCCGCTCCACTGAGGAAACTGAATAGATTTTTCTTCCGCAATTTTTCCCCAGGTGGGCGGGGCTTGACATGCTCCCATTGATAGGCTGCACATGCTCAGTTGGTACTCTGTCTCCCCCTGTTACATCACAGCTGGCTGCGGCAGAGCCAGTACAACTTCCTCCACATATGATTTATTTCTCTCCCTGTTCGGAAGAACAAGGGACAACATTGCTGGCAGGAAATGCCATTAGCTGATTCTATCCTTTGTGACTTTAACCTTCTGTTGCCCTTTGAATATCGAGCAGCCTCTCCTTACTACAGCACTTATCTCTTGAATAAAAATATCTAGATGCCGGATAATTGGTCGTTCTGCTACTAGGTGACAAAATAAAATGTTAACTTCAAACTGCATTCAGGTCTTGACATCTTTCTTGTGCATGACACAGCACATATTTAAATGACAAGTAGAAAATGTCCTCTGTGCCTGCCAGGTCTCTTCAGAGCTGCAGTCCCCAGCGGCGCTTCCACCGGCATCTATGAGGCTCTGGAGCTCCGTGACAATGACAAAACACGCTACATGGGCAAAGGTAAGATATGTTTGTTGATTCTCTCTCTCTAAACCAGCTGGTTACCTCCTGTTTGTGTTGGTATCTCATCTCATTTCAACACCACCTTTACCTTCTGTTGTCTGCCCTCATCTCTGTCTACTTCTTTTCCATTTCCTCCACCTTTCTTCCCCCTGTCAGGAGTCAAAAGAGCAGTTAAATATATAAATGAATTCTTGGCCCCTGCATTGTGTAACCAGGTAAATAAAGTGTGAAATAACTTTTATACATTTCTGTACACAGCAGCATGAAGAGTGGGTTTGCCTTTGGAAACTAACCTTGGCAGGGACTAACAGATGCTCACAGATCAAATGAGAAAAACACAAAAATAGAACAGTATAAATGGCATCTGATCTCTTCAGTTATCAGTACTTTAATTGGCAAAAGTACTTTGATGTTCACATAAGATTGGATAACGTGGTTATCTGTCTTCCCTGCTTTGCATGCTCTTCTTGTGCCTTGGTCAGTTATGGTCTGCTTGTCCCTTGCAGGTGTCTCAAAAGCTGTTGAGCATATCAATAAAACAATTGCACCTGCACTGGTTAGCAAGGTAGGACCATTTATTGTTTGACTATTAATACTGTGTGCTAGTCCTCAGAAATAAGCACATAAATGCAATAACACATTAATTGGTCTTGGATGAATTCTGTTGTGTATCTAAACTGAATTGAGCTGTATTAGAGGAAAGCATTACTAACATCTGCAGCAGGCTAAATATGAACAACTGTACAGCTAGATACAAAGTTGACATGTTGAGCTTTGACCTTCTCATAAAATATATATATATATAATTGCACTGTAACATCCACACACTGTCTCATTAGCAGGCGTTGATGGTGTAAGTGGGAGATGATATTATCTAACATCTTTTGTAGTGTGTCTGCCTGAACCAACTAATGTGAATTACATCTGTAACTTTCAAATGTGTAGTGCAACTTATGTTTTTGTGTCAAATCCAGGATGTGAGCGTTGTGGACCAGGAGAAGATTGACAAGCTGATGCTGGACATGGATGGCACAGACAACAAATGTAAGATGCCACTTTATGTTCTATCGGGGTGCCTGGATTACAACGAGAAAATCAAATTATTCGATTAATTTTTTTGGCTTAATACTGAGATAAAAATTGCTAAATACAGCTCATGCTTGCTTGTTGTTGTTTGAAACGACAACTTTTTTGAATAAAGTATTGACATATTTGTATCCGTCTTACCTCAGCTAAGTTTGGTGCTAATGCCATCCTGGGCGTCTCCCTGGCTGTGTGCAAGGCTGGTGCAGCAGAGAAGGGTGTGCCCCTCTACCGCCACATTGCTGACCTGGCTGGCAACCCTGAAGTCATCCTTCCTGTGCCTGTGAGCATATAATACATGTCATGTATCACAGGCTCTTAATACTAGTAGTCCTCACTGACATACACCATTAATGTTAGATCCAAAGAATTACTATAGTAAGTTGTTATTTGATTTCACTGAAAGCGGATCCTCTCTGCTTCCCTTCAGGCTTTCAACGTCATCAATGGTGGCTCCCATGCAGGCAACAAGCTGGCCATGCAGGAGTTCATGATCCTGCCTGTGGGAGCCAGCAGCTTCAAGGAGGCCATGCGTATCGGTGCTGAGGTCTACCATAACCTGAAGAATGTCATCAAGGAGAAATATGGCAAGGATGCCACCAATGTGGGAGACGAGGGAGGCTTTGCACCCAACATCCTGGAAAACAAAGAAGGTGAGGGGAAACTGCCTTTTTAGTAATATCAGTGTACAACAGAGCTGAGATCCAGCTGAGTAAATTTATTGTTGAAAATATAAGGGAGTGAATATCTGCAGCTGTTTCTGTGTGCCTTCATTAGTCTTGAAAGCATTACATTCTTAGACCCTCCAGGGAAGTACCTCACTCATCCTGTCACTCATCAGGCTGACGTATGGTTTCTAAATTAAGGCCTAAACTCCGAGTGCCTCTGCTGCCAGCCACTGACTCCAGTGTCATGATATGGTGCTTATGTGCTGATATGGTGCATGCCCCCAGTGGACCAGAGTGTGAAGTGGTGACTCATTTGTGAAAATGTGTTTTGTTTTGGTAGCAACAACTCTTTTCAAAACTATAGTGTATTGTTTTTTGTCTCAGCTCTGGAGCTGCTGAAGAATGCCATCGCCAAGGCCGGCTACACTGACAAGATTGTCATCGGCATGGATGTGGCTGCCTCTGAGTTCTACAAGGGTGGCAAGTACGACTTGGACTTCAAGTCTCCTGACGACCCCAGCCGCTACATCTCCCCTGACAAGCTGGCTGACCTGTACAGGAGCTTTGTCAGTGATTACCCCGGTGGGTATTTAACACAACTATTTCAATGCTTGCTGCTTCTCAAGATGCAACATTTGCAGGACATCAGAGAGATCCATTTAATATAGCAGGAAAGACCGGAATTACTTAAATATATTGATCTATGTTCACTGCTTACCTCATAATCCTCAGATCCCTATAGCTGTGGTCCACAGGTTGTAATTTTTAATTCTCATGTCTGTGGATTAAAGAGTCCATCACTACAACAGATTTCTGACAATCGGATATGAGATTAGTGTAGATTCAAAAGGGGGGAAAGCAAGTATGGATGACCGGGACGACATGAACCTATAACTTGTTTCACATATGAAAATATCAACATGCCCATTCTTTTGAAATATATACTTCTGCATTTCATTTTGCATGCAATGCACATGGCCATTACTCTTAGGGTTTCTGTATATAGTTATTACTGACTAATGATAATAAACCGTAGTATTATAATTTCTCAGGAATATACTTGTTAAAAAGCAGTGACATGTTGGATTTCTGAATGACTAACATTCCTCACTCCTAATTCGTGTCCTCACAGTCGTGTCCATTGAGGACCCCTTTGACCAGGATGACTGGGAGGCATGGTCCAAATTCACAGCCAGCACCAAGATTCAGGTGGTGGGTGATGACCTCACTGTCACCAACCCCAAACGCATTGCCAAGGGTGTGGCAGAAAAGTCCTGCAACTGCCTGCTCCTCAAAGTCAATCAGATCGGCTCTGTCACAGAGTCCCTGCAGGCGTAAGTGTCCAGAACACCGCAGTGGGATCACACTTGTTGCCACAATCCAAAGTAGTAAACAGAGCTGGCTAACCAAGCTTACGTCTGTCTTTTCTTTAGCTGCAAGATGGCCCAGAACAGCGGCTGGGGTGTGATGGTCAGCCATCGCTCTGGAGAGACAGAGGACACCTTCATCGCTGACCTTGTGGTCGGTCTCTGCACTGGACAGGTACAACTTGTCTGATGAAGAAAGCGCAATGTATTTTTATTATATCATTTCTCCCCTTGGTGACAGTTAGTTGTTGAGACTTTAAAAGTAGAATATTCAAACCATACTCTTAAGTGTTGTTTTGGAATGACCGACTTAATCTAATAAAGGTCTTTTAATTTGTTACCCAGATCAAGACAGGTGCACCTTGCCGATCTGAGCGTTTGGCTAAGTACAACCAGCTGCTCAGGTAAGTCCAGTTATAAAAATGAGTATGTACTTTTTGATAGCTAAAATGGCTTGGTCTCATTTTATAAACCTCTTGACAACATTAATGGTGTGAGATGTTTGTCCATCATTCCTTTTAAAGGCAGAATATTGCAGATGTTGTCAGGCCAGAGCTATAGGTTCATCCAATTTATCAAACTCTCATCCCTCTCTCAGGATTGAAGAAGAACTTGGCGCCAAGGCCCGTTTTGCTGGCCAGAACTTCAGGCACCCCATCTGAGCTGGTTTTCCTCCTTGGGCTTCTGTGTGTTCATTGCTCATAAATAATCCCCACACATAATAAACACCATGCTAGATCACCTGCCGTGTCTCGAGAGAAGGTGGAGAGAACACAACTAAAATCAAAGGTCCAATTCTGTGGTGGGGGAGAACTCACAGTACGTCCCAGTACAGCCACAGTTCCGCTAATATTCAAACTATGCTTAACCTCCTGAATAGTGTTGGTCCTTTTTATTTCTGTGACCGTGTAACTGTGGGAGAGTTTCTGTTTAGCTTCTTGTGAGTTGTAGTGATTCTTGGTCCTCCCACTGAGTATTTGAGCTACTGTTAATCTAGTCAACTCTGCCTCGAGCAATGGTAAGAGTACTACGTGTGCAATGTGTCGCATCTGACAAGGTCTCGTGTTACTGTATGCGTTGGCAGAAATATGTAATAAACAATATAGTTTGACATGTTTGATTTCTTTCTATCATGTTGAGATTGTCGTGGTATCATATACAGTTACCTAAGAAAACCAAAACAGTTGTAGTGTTTTGTAATTTGTATCAATGCAATACCATATTTTTAATTTTTACTGTCGCTCATAGTGAATATTTCAAGTTGATCAATGTTATCCCATATCGGGTTCAATTTGTAGCTTTCTCGCTAATACGAAAGAATCCAAAGGTAAAGGGCCTTCTCTTCTGCTGCTCCTATCTGTGTGAAGTGTGTGATGTAATCTGAGTACCACTGGGAGGCAGAAACATGAGCTCGGCGCTCCGGGACGCGATTTCTGCCCCCCTTGGTAAAAGAATCGAGACGCTTTATGCAAGGTCTTTTTGTACTGAGCCTTGCCAAGATAAATGAAGGTCTATTCACCAGTGGTATGGCACCACAGGGGATTGCCAGCTGGGTTTGTGCCACACCAATTCTCTCTGTGTGATCCCTGTCTGAACCTGCCCCCATTGTTCAACTGTCAACAAGGAGATGTATTACAAATCACAGATACAAAGACACTACCAAATAATTTATTAGAGAACCTGTAAATGATCAGTTACGTCAGCTGCTGCACGTTTCATTAGAAAACAAATAAGAGAGTTTAATCTTTCAACAGATTGTTCCAGAAAGGTTAAACAGTACGAGAGTAAGTGTATACATTTAAGTCTCGAATACATAGTTTCTTAGTCTGTGATACAGCATTTTCTTGTCTTTGAGACCTGCGCCATCTAGTGGTCTCATCTCTACAGTACACTTCCCTAAAATGGTATTTATATACATTGGCCCTGTAAATACCCACCAATCACGTGTACACAATGTAACAAAATAGAAAAAAAAATAAGAAAGGAAATCTGTTCCTGATAAACAGAGACACTAAGGTTAATCTACATTTTCCAATCGCAAAAGTTAAAACTTCAGACAAACTTCATCCTCTATAAATGTCTTAATGTATTAAAGAGGTTAAAGGTCTGAGTTGGCTATAACGAAACACCTGAGCAAAACAATTTACAAATAAATCATTTAAATGTACAGACTGGAGTTGAAACTGCACTTCCCAATTAACAGAGCTGTAAACGAAAACATGAAACCCAACCGCCAAATATACAATACGCATGCGCCACAGATCAAACATATATTCCATTCTATTCCATTCCATTCCTTTCTATTCTATTCTCGTCTATTCCACGGTTACCCCCCCCCCCACACACACACACACATACACACATACTTTGGAGTACAGCAGGGGGTACTTCAGATTTTTTTTTAAACTTTAATTTGACAAAGATCAATGTATATATTGCCAAAATAAGTACACAACAATTTAAATGTAAGTTTGACTAACCACATTTTCTAGTCATTACTGTTTACTCATCACTGATGGTGCAGCGCTGAAGTGTTTTATTGAAATACGCAACAATGTTTTGTGCTGCTCGTGGGTTAGTTGACGAAGAAATATTAAGAATGGGTACCAGTATTGGAAAAAAATTGAACTGATCTATTGAGTATTGAGGGGCAATTTTGCAATTCTATCATATTCTAACTTGTTCAGATATTCAATTCTCAACAAAGGCACTGTACTATACTTTATTCTACTGTACTGTACTGTACTGTATTTTATTGTTGTGTAATCGGTGACATTTTTGTTATATGGTTCTCTTCCAACTCTCTTCAAGGTACTTTAACACTCCATCTAGTGTCACACAATTCTCTTTTATGTGATATTCAGCTGTGCAATTCATAAAAATTGCACAACGAGGAATACTATTTTATTCTACTGAATTGTTTTGTCCTCCCTGGCGGTCAAACTGGTAGTGACAGAAGTATTTTAAGGATGATAGTCCAAGTGTTTGCCACAGAAAAGACCTACAGCCTCTCTGTGCATGTTCCCAGTTTTGGCCATTGGGTGACGATATTTTACCGACTGAACTTTGAGAACCCCCAACTGTTCTCACCCCAACATGAAGAAGGATGCTGTCATGCTGAGTGCCTCTCACACACACTAGTCTGAGCATCCCGGCAACGATTACTCCCTGTTTATTTTCAAGTCCATCATTTATGACAGCATTATATCAAACGTGACCCGGTCCGTTATACGTTGGCTCCATAAGAAAAGACATACAGGTGGCACTGCAGCTGTTGTGCTACTCTCTGTAGTGGCGACACTTGGCTAACTAACGTTGGCTAATTGCCCCCGCTGCTGCTGCTGCTGCTGCTGCTGCTATTGTTTGTTGTTGCAGTCTCTCATCAAACAAATCACAGATGTTGTAGATCAAGCTCTGTAAGGTAAGTGCTATGAGCTTCAACCAGTCGTCTTCTGTGCTTGTGGCGATCATCATCAAACGAGAAAGAGATGACAAAATATGAGGGGATTGTTTGTAAACGTTGGGCACTTAACGTCAACCAGTGCTTGCTAGCTATTTGGCTAATTTGCCGTTTAGCATCAGCTAGCTAGTTAGCCGATAGACTTGTTTGCCCCTTGCTGCTGCAGGTTGCCATGAAGTAACGTTAGCGGCTAACGCCAGTGACTAGCACTGATTGGGAATGCCAGTTAGAAGCAGTGTAATGTCTGGATACAAACAGCTCGTTGACACCGGTTAGCGCAGAGCACATACAAAACAACCAACACGTCTTGATTTGCAATTTTTATTTACAATTTTAGTAATAGTGACGTGCATCAGACCATGCAATACATTCACAGCAAGCGTTTCCCATTTTGATTTATCCAGTGTAGTGTTTCTGTTCCAGGGATTAGTCTGAGCCTATTCAGCTATTGTCATTAGCTCAAGGAAACGTTAGCTGCCAAAGCTAACTTGCTGTCTTTGTGTGCCACACTTCTGTTCAAGTATTATCTAGTTTACAGTTTGGGATTATTTTCGAGTTTGATATTGGCTGGATTTGAATAAAGCTTGTTACTTAATAGCAGCACATTCACGTTGACGGTCGAAAACAACGATGAGGGACTTTTAAATAATAATAAAAAAGGTCAACAAATAAAACAAAGTTAGCAGGAATGTCACTATCTTTAGTCTCTGGCAGGCTGAGTAGTTCAAAGCATTTGAGCAGTAAGTTAGTGACTTCAGGTGCAAGGAAAGTACATTCATACCTGCTGGAATACTGCTTTTATCAGTCAGGGATGTCTATATTTTACATTACGCTTTAGTGAATTGATTTTAACAAAAATAGTAGACTTTTGAAAAAGTACAAATTCACTGATATTCTTTGACCACAGATATTGTGCTTAATCTGTCATTTACATGATGAAATTAAAAGGGTTCTGTCCATATATGTTGCTTAAAGGCAGTGTCATTAAAGGTGGGGTAAAGGGTAAATTGCCCTGTTGGTCAAGTAGGTCATAAATCTGTTTACCCAAAGTCGTACTTGATATTTTATTATGAATTCTAATAGAGTTTAATGTCAGTCTCTCTCAACATTTAATCAAATATCATTAATACCCCTTTGTTTTTGATTTGTAGATGTACAGCACATACAAAATAACAGAAGATTACTTGGCTTAAGCTAAGATGCTTTCGCCTGTTTATCTTTACACACATGACACAAATTTCTCCATAAAGAAAACAT
>CAAKHC010002564.1:31948-60352 GCA_901007825.1 Macroramphosus scolopax
GCCCCCCAGCCCCCCCCCCCCCCTTTTTTTTTTCCTGGCTTATCCCAGAGAGTCAGAGGAGGTAAGATGCTGAAAGTGTTTTATGTGCTTTGACAGCCTCCCTTCACCTCTCATAAGAGGAGATCCAAGCATGCTGCATCATATCTCATCTTTGTTTGATTCAGGCCTAGCTCTGCAGCTCCACAATTGTGCCAAGACGATAGTATCGGCAAACGCTATCCGTGTTAACAATTGTGAGCTGTCTTGCTACATACTGGTGGTATTTGATGTACATGATGTGATCAAATCTGCTTTCTCTGTGAGCACGGTGAAAACTGCCTCATTTCATCCTATAAATGCTTTGCGTGTCTTACTGGGCTGGCTTGGCGTTGACTCACATCATAACTAATCGGACACATTGTGTTTTGTGTTGTTGCCAGCCTCTCAGCAGGTCTGAGGTCCAGCGAGAAAAAGCTTTCTCTCTATTTGCCTCGTTCAAGACTGCATGGCAGTGAGGCGTATTGAGAAGTGTTGCAACTCATCACATTTCACGTCTTTTGTGATTTATGAGTGATTGTACATGAGGTGTTGGCTAACATCTGTAAGAGTTGTGAAGCGAATTGCAAATATCGGACAATTGTGTGACCTTGTTTTAATGATAGTGACGGCACAGCTTGTTTTTGTGCCAACATACACATTGTTACATATCTTATGAGTCTTACTGTTCATTAAACGGCATAGCAAGCAGATGATTATTTATAGTATTTGGGCAACAAAGGCTAATAATAGATTGCCAAAGCATGAATTGAAAGTGTTAAAAACCAGTCAGCCATTTGCCATCTGAGTAAAGGAGGAAAATGAAATGGTGTAGGATCAGCTGGTTGGCCCCTGAGGAGAGGGAGAGAAAGGGGGATACAAATGATGAGGAGGAGTGCTATGCCGCTGTGTGTGTCAGTGCTGATTAGGTAAGAGATTGCCTCATGTAATGACACGGCATGGTGCTAGTGGTGCAGAAACACAAACAATGCATACCAGTGTTTTACTGTGCTCACCCCCTGGAGCTGCCTGCCTGAAGACGTTTGTAAAGACATATAGACTGTCCCTAGAATATTTCAACATCTTCATATGATTTTCTTTTGCAGCGGCACATTTACTCCTCCGGAAGACAAAAGCCCTTTTCTCTGCTTGCTCTTTTTCATCTGTAGTGCAGATGAAAGATGGAGGTGATTAAAGGGACGTAGCACAATAGAGTCTGGGCAGTTTTCTATCAGCGTTTATTGTAACTACTGACATCAGTATTTTTTTCAGCTCAAATATATATTGTTAAATACGCGACATAACCTGCCTCACCATCTGCTCTGTGTGCGCCGCAGAAGTAAATGTCATATTCTGTATATAACAGGTCTTACTCATTACCTTCAATGATGAGCTTCAGGCGAGCTCCATATTATTGTATCTTAGACAAAATGTTAGGTAAGTGTAAAGATGCATGGTCTTGACTCAAGGTAAACTGTTTGATTTAAGGTATTGTTTAATGGAGATATGTGTCAATAACAGCTGTATTTTGTGCTAACAAACATGTGTTTGTAATTTATTACATGTCATTAATGGCATGATATGTTGTCTGTTTTCTGAACTCTATTGGTTTTGCAGGGCATTGATTTTCAACACTGTGGATGAGACGAATCACACATCTTTTTACAATAGGCTTGTTGTGCCCTGTGTCCCCTGGGACTAATATGGGGATTGCACTGATGTTGTGACTGTGCGCATGAAGCACAGTTTGTTTGCCGAGCTGCAGAGCCCAGACCCGAGACTCAGGTTTTAATGGAGACTGCAAGCAAGCCAGTGGGGAGCTCATGGTTCATGCAGCCGAAAGGGAATAACCCCGGTTACATTGTGGAACTGTCCACTCTCACGTTCACGAGGCGCCTCCGGTATACTGTGTCCTTTCTCGCCCTTGCAGGTTAGGCACACCTATTGAGCTGGCTGAGCCTCCAGTTTAGGTGCCGGGACTTACAGCTGGATCGACTAGGTTTAAGGATGGACATCTTGTCTCTGTACCCCAGTTCCAGCAGCCGGCACGGAGAAAATGAGTTCTGAGGATTGGGTTTATATTTGCCAGTGTAGCACTTCCACTCTGATGCACTCTAGCTACCATCAGGGGAAGGCTGTCAGAGGGAGAGGGGGAGAGAAAACAGCGAAGCACAGCAGTGCTATCTAATAGATCAATTTGTAATAAATCTGTTGCCTCAAGCTGTTGTTGTTCGCTTCTACTCAGTAAAAGGTGTCTGCATTTCTCAGGCAAGAAAATGCTTGTCAGGCCGAGCATACAGAGCTATCAGTGAATGAGACGCACCGAAAGCACAGTAAATCATTTTCTTTGTGCTCAGTTTACATAGGTCGAACACATTGCTCTCTTATCAGAACATTCCATTGGTCAAAAAGGGGGGTTATAACCAATCGATATGACTGAGCTCTGAAATGAGGAAGTAACGCTACCCTCACATTAAATTTCCCCTGTATCCAATATGAACCATTAATCATGATGAAGGAGCTATTGATTAGGCTATCAGCCAAGGTTGGTCAATTTATTTGCCAGAAGTCATTCCACAATGTTAGGATCTGTTGAAGTCGATGCTACCAAAAGCGGAGCGGCAGAATTGGAATGGCTCCATTATTATGACAACAGTTTGATCTTTAAGGTAACAAAAGAACAGGCCTCTATAGGGACCACATGGGACCTCTCCGCTCCTCCTCCACTAGCAGCCATATGGACCGTGCTAATTGTGTTTTACGCCAACCATTTCCAGCGATCCATTGGGGACTTGTGGGAGTTCTGTAGCTATAATGTCACCAGCAGTGGGTTGGCTCATGAAAGAAACATTAGAAGCAAGATGAGAGGACAGGAAGGCAATACACTGCAAGTCAGCACATTTATTGATTTTATTCAAATGAAATCTGGTTCTGTGTTCTGAATCGGTTGTTGGTTGCCTTTTTGAATTATGATTTCAGATTTTCTGCCATCACTGGTATTCAGACCAACATTCAATTCAGTCTCACATAGGTTCTTTGTCTGCTGAAAAATCTAATTTCTAGGCATGATGCCAGTGTCTAATAGTCACTCTTGTAGCCCCATATATCTCCCTAGTTTTCTATCATCTTCATACCACATTTAGCCAGCTGTAATTGCTCCTCCGAGTAAATGGCTCTCATCCGTTTTGTTTTATGACAACACAAATGCTGAGGTTTGAGAATGTAAATGTGACATTAACACTATTTGCCTTTGGCCTTTAGGGCAGGAATTGGCTATAATGCGTTTGAAGTTCGAAGTGTGACTGAGGCAAATCAGTGTATGTTTTAACGTGTTTATAACGTGCAATCATGAAAAGGGCACGTCGATGGAAATAAGATCCCGTGAAGGAGGAACGCTGGAGTGGTGCTGGTAGAGAGGAGGGAAAAAACGGTGTGTGTATCATTGTATCCCTGCTAACAGTTTTCTTGTAATTATTGAAATTTATGTTTGCCGCGAAGCTGTAAATCTGCAAGATCTCCCGTTAATAAAGCATCGGAGGCAGCCGAGTCGTTAGGCTGGGAAATAAGAGGCAATCAAGCCTCCAACATCCTGCCCCTCGACCAAAATGAAGCAGCAGAAATCCTAATTAACTGAGAGGATGATCAGCTCTTACTACAGCGCTTGGTTATTCAATGCCAGAGCTAGCTGCTACACACTAATGAAGACACTTTGCTAGCCGCTTGCAACCTTTCTCTTTCTCCCGTCCTTCCAGCCCTCCCTATCTTGCTTTGGCTTGCCGGAGGTATTTTCTTCCCCCCCCAGCTCCTCTCTGTTTCTACCTCCTCCTCTTCCTTTCTTGTGTGTGAATTTGTGGCTGTGACCGTTGCACTGATGGAGTGAGAGAAGCTTTGTTGCCTGGAGGTGTCTGGGTGTCCTGCACAGGAAATCGGTGAGCTAGATGATGGCCTCTCTGATGATTATTGCTGCTTATGTAAAGTGCTTTTAGAGAGGGAGAGACAGCATTGATCTCCTCCCATTGATTTCATAGATCCTCTTTAAGATGACAATAAAGTTGTCTTTCGGTGTCATCTTCGAGGGCTCCCTTTCAAATCAGCGATGTGGCAAATTACTCCTGTCATCAGCCGCCCATATTCAAGCAGCACAGTGTGATCATTTGTGGAGTTGATAACCAGGTTAAACGTTGTGTTTAATACTTCATATTTGTTTGTGCTTGTGTCTGTGCAGCAGCACTGCAAGTCTTTGGACATGTCATTCAGTAATAGGTCGGGTATGTTTTAATGCTTAGGTGTTAGCAAGGCTCCAAGAGGGTTTAATAGTCAATAGAATATGCTATTTGTAGTGAATGCTCCGCTATAAGCCACATCTTTGTTGTTGTTGTGGAGGAGTGAGTGATGATTGATTGTTTGAAACCTGATCTTTCCTCGGCTCCCAGCCAGCTGCTTCACAGTATTTACCTGTAAACCTGTCCTCTCTGCTTTTGCTTTGTCTGTGGCTGGCCACAGATTTCTCTCTCCGTCGCCTCTCCCCCTCTTTGTTGTACCAAGCAGCCCAAAAGCCCCAGGGACAATCAGACGAATAGAAGACAGCAAGAGGTGAGGCTCGGCCCCCACAATTCTCCTGTCTATCTTTCTTCCCTTGCGAGCACTCTGGCAGACAAGTTTCCAGGCACTCAAAAGCAGCAAATCGACTCACTGTAGGATTCGCTGTCACTTAGCTGAGCTGGAGCATAGCAGCACGCTAGGAGGCCAAATCATCCTCCTCCTCTCCTTCCCATTTCACCGCCTTCTCAAATGAAGAAAATGCTATTTGGCATGGCATTGCTGAACTGCTGAGGCCTGTTCCCCCTCCCAAGAAAGCTCTATTTTAGTGGAGTGCTGCTGATGACGACTTCATTAAATGCTTGTCACATTGAAATAATTCCGACTGGATGGCTCTTGTCAGCAGCATTCCATCTTGATTTGCTCTTGATTTTACACATGATTGTCAGGCGAGATGCCGCCGTCGCTATTGCATGAATCTCCCATCAAGGTTGGGTTTCATTTGTGCACAGATTTCATGATTGTAGTTGAGCTAGAGGAGCAGACTGTCAGAGTTTCAAGGTTCTGCCTTCACTACTGGCACAAAGCAAACAATCTGCTTGGCACAAAGCCAGCTCAGGAGAAGAAGGTGGTGCCTGGCTTTGTATTGCGTTCGTGCACAAGCACATAAATACACGAGCGCCGTGTAATGAAAGCCAAAAAATTCTTGTGACAGCAGGAGTTTAAACTTCACTCCTCAGAGCGACAGCTTTGTCACAGGGAAGAGATTCACCACCAGCACCTCTGGCAACCCTGAGAGACCCTAGAAGTCCTCCCTTTTATTCTCCCTCTCTCTGTCTGTATTTAGCACTCAAGCGTTTATTCTAATAAACTGCTGGCTTGTGGAAATTTTTATATGAAACAATGCACAATGTATCTACTTCTTTTTTCACTTTCCCTCTGCCTGACTCTTCCCTAGAGTTTTTTGTCTTGCCTGTGCAGCTGCAGCTGTGAAAAGGATGACAACAGGCAGAGAAAACTAAAAGGACACATCGTCTTTATCCCCCCGATTCCCTCCCTTTCTCTTTTCGCTTCTCTCTCTATCACTCTACCTTGCTAACGCAGCTGCTTACATTACACAGGGCTTGTCCACCTTGTATTTGCTGTCACAGAGAGATAAAGACGATGAAAGTAAAGAATGCGTGTGACATTCCCTGGGAATTTAGCTTTGTCGATGTACGTGGGTGTGCGTTGGGTGGATGGAGGTCAAGAATGCTGTTCTTAAGATATGAGGGCATTTTTTGTAAGCTAATTGAGAGTAAGTGAACTCATGGGGAACCGCGACTGACAGGCCTGTTTTCATTGTTTGTGACACGTGAAAGGAGAAACAATAATGTGTGAATGCTAGACCCAGGAGATTACATTCTGGTTGGCGGTTTAAAGGAGTGTCCAGAAGATGCATTACCATATTTCTCTGTCCCTCTCTGCACCTCTGAGCCATAAAGCACTCACGAGCATTTAGCCAGCAGTGATTTCTCCTCTGCTCACCTCAGCCTATTTGTGATCCTATGGAGCGGCTTGTTGGAAAACCTACCAGGCATCTTGAATTAATCCTCTAATGTGTGTGTGTGTGTGTGTGTGCTTGCTTGCAGTCCTTGTTCTCTACAAATCTCTGCAGCACCGCCTGATTTGACTTGGTAATGGGGCATTGATGAGTCTTGGGGGAAATCTGAAAAGGAGCACAAAACTGCAATGCAAAAACCCACTACTGAGACGGCAGTAACGATAGCATCAGGAAGTAAGCAGAGACGTAGCTGTCATCTATTGATGACTGTGGCCGACAAGAAGCTAAGAGGGGAAAATGGGCTTCAACTCCAAGGCTTCAGTTTGATTTATATTTTTTTTACTCCACTGCACTGAAAAAGCTGTTTCTCTCCCGAGGACAGCAGATTATTTACATCTTTAGCAGAACTCATTGCTCACTGAATATGCAGTTCAGTGTGGAGGACATAAAAGGTAGCCAAGCCAGCGGTAGTAGGGGAGATAAAAGCAGGATCGCTTAAGCACTTTGTTATTTGAAGCACATTTCTACTGCTGTTGATGTAGCCACTAACCTAATAATTCATTTTGCCTAGTTTTTTTTTTATCACTCAGCACTCACCCACGCTCATGCACACACACACACACACACACGCGCCCACACACAGTAACTGCACGCAAACACACAGTTCCCTCAACAGCGAGGGTACCCCCTGCTAATAAATAATAATAATAAATAAAACAAGTGATTTAAAGACGAAATGCCCGTCACTCTGTTGTGGTGGTGCTGCTAACAAAAGGCAGGGACTGCCTACGACCAGCTCCCTCATACGTGCATCTTGTCTGTGTTATCACTCCAGCTAGTGTCGCAATTAATATTAATGTGCTTTAAAGCACGCTCCAGCAGTCGTGCCTTTTGGCTTCTGCCGTGTGTGTGTGTGTATTTTGTGACTCAGGAGGAAGAGAGCAATAAAGTCAGCGGGGGATAAGAATCTAGGCAGGATATGACAGTCCTCATGTCAGCAGCCTTAGAGCTGGAGGGATATGTGAATAAAAAAAAGGGGATGAATCCCAACCAACCGGTGTAGGTAGTCGTCCAGCGTCCACAGTGGGCTGGGCTGGACACTATTTGTGGCCCCTTTATTTAGTCATGTTGTAATAATGCTTGACCTTTTCCAAGTCCACAGCCTGACCTTTATCACCTTACTCCTCTGCATATCAGTGTGTGTGTGTGCATGCAGGGAGAGAAACGAGCACCTCCTTCGCACAGAGCGTCATGGTCTGCCAACTACAAGAGTGGATTGTTCCAAATTAGTATGCATTAGATGGTTAGTGCAAAGCATTTAATTATGCGAGATGGCACTAAACTGTCTGTGTTATGATTAGCCCAACACGTTACAACCGTAATCTCTTCATTTTTCCCCCGTCTTTCTATGGATGAGGGGGAGGTATGAAGTGGAGGAGGACGATGGAGGTTGGCTTAAGAAACGCTGCCATATTCCCATTAGACGTTTGTTGCGAATATCCCCAGTATCTCTACAGCTGATGTTTTTTCCCTTGAAGCGATTTGATATTTTCTTGTAAAGCCCCCCCAACCCCCACATGCCCCCCAGATACTTAGTCAGACGATATTGAATCAAGTCACATCCTTCTTTATATGAATGTGTGCATGTCCCCGCTCTCGGTATTCAATGAGCCGCTTTTCAGGGTAGGCAAGGCTTTTTAATCTTGGGCAGCATGCAGTGGTGGCAGAAGCAGCCTGGGCAGAGTCAGAGCGAACCAGGCAAACATCCAGCTAGGCAGTCAGTAGCTGCAGAGGAGCCCCGGCAGCTCCCAAGAGGAGCCCATTATACAGGAAAGATATCAAACCATGAATCATTTACGCCAGTCCTCCCCTCCCCTCCCTTCTCCTGCCCCTGCACGCAGCTCTGATGCCTGGTCGGCCGCCTGCTTGCCTCTGTTTGCAATTTTAATGACTGATTATTGCATTTTATAAACATGGGCTACAGTAATTAAAGTAATATTGATCCTTTCAGTGTTGGCTCAGTGGTGGAAAAAATGTTTTTTTGCCCTCCTCTTCACATCTTTTTTAGACACTATGCTGGTTAGAAAAAGTCCCTTTTAGAAACAGCAGACTGTGATTTATTTAGCCTGACGGTGTGATTTTTTTTTTTTTTTTAAACCTCTGCTTAGGCATTTTAAGAATAGCCTCAATTCAGGAAGGAGGGTGATAATACAAGGTTGTGGTTTGTGGATTGTTCTTATTTAGCACTCGTAAGGATTGTGTTTCCATATGTTGTTGTTCTGTAATTTGTGTAAAAGGTGTAGGGCACGGGGGTTAATGTGCTGGAAAAGAGTGATTTAGGCCAGCGGACGTGTCTGCATCTGTCACTTTGACAAGCTGGCGCTTCAGCAGGCTGTTTTGTGTTGAAGGAACGAGTGAAAGACCAGTGAGGAGAAAGCTTTCAAAAGAAGGGAAACCTGACTTGACTATGACTTTTGCTCTCAGCGACAGGCACAGTGTTACAAGCACCCGCTTGATATAAACCTAATCAGCTTCACCTCTTTATTGAGGATCAAGATGGTTAAAGCCTCTGCAAATAAGTGCATTTCCCTGCCGTCCTCCATCTGTTTATCCTTCACTCCCATGATCCTCGGCTCAGCCTGCTGTCATTTCTCATGGTTAATTTTTTCCTTCTTTTCTCGCTTTTACTACGCTTCTGTTTCTGCCGCCTGTGTTTCCTCAGCCGCCCTCTCTCTCCAATTCAATTTGGAGTGCACTACAGTTACTGTGTAAATATCACAATCACTGATGAGGAAAAAGTGCTGCCATCTCTGCCAGAGGATTAGAGAAGCCATTTTGTGCATTACTTATTAATGTGTCTGCACTACCTTCCCAGGAGATTGTTTCCTGTTGCACAAGCAAACCTATTAATCCATTTGAAACATGCACCCTTTTACCAACACATCAATTTTCCAAATTGTATATACCTGGAAAAAAATTATCCATTTTGTAAATTCATTCCCTGGCGTTTTAAAGGGATATTTCATGCCACAAAAAACATGTTGATAAATGCATAACATAAACGTAAACTATTGTACTAGCCTGTGATTATTGCTAGCCGTCTCTCTCTTCACTATGGCTGCTCTCTTTTGTTAGTGAGCCACATGGCTCTTTATGGGGATTAGTCTAATCAGTACTAAATATTCAGTGGTAGCCCATAGCCTAATCAGCCAGAGCGTAATCATTGTCAACCAATTGCATTCCTCTTGACCTCCCAGATGAAGGTAAACTGCACTGCCTCTCCATAGCGCCACCTCAATTACTGCAGCAGTAATGGTGATAAAGAAGACCACAGGCTCAAATGAAAATGGTTGATTGATGAGGACACACATGGCTCATAATTGGATTATAAGGAAGGACGTTAATGGTGTTAGGGGCTCCATGGTGCAGCGGGATTCTAAACACTGACCGGGTATTTAGTGATTTACCCCATCTGCATCCTCATCTAATGCAGTTGTGTGTCTCAACAGTATCCTCAGGGGCAACTAAAGATTAACCCTGTTGTTCCACCCCTGCTGCATTGTCAAGGGGTGTGTGTGTTTTAAAATCACTCATATGAGCTGCCAGTGGCTCTCTTTTGCCTGCGACAGATGTGGGGTCAGAACAAAAAGCTGTCTGTTTGCAGAGCAGCCACCCTCCTCGTCCTTCTGTCCGAACACACTCTGAATGAGATGGTAGAATTTAAAGAGACGGGACCTCGCTGGCCGAACTATATTGACAATCTGTGTATCAATGTATCCATCAATTCTGCTTTTGATCAATAGTTTCATCATCATCATCAATCAACAATGCAAATTTTTAATCTGACCGGCGGTTAAAGAAAACAAATACCTTAAACTCACAATGGTTTGAAATGGAGAAGAGCAGCAAATCTTCATATATTAGGAACTGTATTAGGAAATGATTTGTTGTCAGTAAACTATTTCTCACAACCTCTGTATACGCTGAGCGAGCAGCTCTGGGGGCAGGTCAGAACTCCCCTTGTTGTCAGACAGCTCTTCATTCATTTCTATTCATCCTAATGGAGAGTGTTAAGAGAGGCATGTAATTAATTGACCCTGGCAGCTCAAAGAGCTGTAGTTGAGACCAGGAGCAGGTGCTGACTGGGCTCCCTCACACCAGCCTTCGTCCTATTGTGCATATCTCTGCCGAGGAACCAAACTCCCCACTGACCGATCAGACAAATTATTGTAGGTGTAATGATGTTGGATGCCTGATTTTGCGTGAGCGGCATTATACCAACTAATGCCTGAAGGAGCGCTCTCCCCGGCTCTATCACACCTCTCCCCTCAGCTGCTGCTTAGCCAAGCCTGGCCAGTGCAGAGCAGAGCTGAGTGCCTCTTTTTCTACTCTCACTCTGCTCTCCCTGGCAGTTTATTAAAGGGAATACTAGCTTTTTTCCTCACGCCCGGGTGTTTGATTTCGACAGCAGCAGAAGCTGTCATGGCAGATAAAAGGCAGCAGGCCCCAGAATTACGGTGCACACAGCATCTGTATTTACTGCGTCATTCTCCCTGCCACTGACAAGGGAGGAGGAGGAGAAGAGGAGAAAATGGAGGACAGGCTGCTACATTCATGTGTCTTTACAGTGACATCTCTCAGCAGGGAGAGAGGTGGACAGACATTCTACAGTGAAGCCATCAATCAGCCCTTTTCAATACGCCTGTCCAGCACACTGTAATGCTCACACATAAAGACGACAAAGGATGGCATTATTGCTTCTGTTGACATTTTTTTTTTTATATAAACCCATTTTAAGTTCCATGTGTCAGATGGAGTAAATAGAAGGGTGACTGTTGTGTGCTGGCTAAAACTGTCAGGACAGCAGTATTTGTCTTTATTGAAACCAAATGGGTTGATACTATGGTTAGTTTATTTGTTGCTTCAACTTTTGTTTTTACACATAGCAAGTCACAGATGTAACGCACACATGCATACTACATATACACATTTCACATTACTAATAATAGAGACCATCTTTTAATGGGATCACACCAGCCACAACAGCAGCCAACATGTTGATATTTAAACCCATTACTACTCAGTCGCCATGACAACATTATCACATGGCCACTCAGTAGTCAATACAACATTATTACATGATTAATCAGTAGTCATTAGGATTGTACATAGGTGCTCTGTAATCTTTACGTTATTATACGAGTACTGAGTAGTCATTACTATGTTATTACATGAGTACTCAATAGTTATTACAACATTGTTACATGACCAATCTTTCTTTGATCTCAACTACACACCTGTCAAGTTTAGGGTAGGGTTAGGAACATACGGTTTTATTGTTGTCAGTTCTTCATATAATTCTAAACACCGTGTAGACACATTAGAAATAAGGCTACAATTGTAGAAGATATTCCAAATAACATTTGAACATGTTACTGAAGTAAATTGCATATTTGGAAAACAAGTTTTTTGCTGGCTGGGAGCTGACGAGTGAGTCAAGCTGGCTTGTAGCCTGAGAGCTAGCTGTAGCAACAGTCTGTCTGTCATCAGCCAAAATGGATGAAAGGAGAGAACATTTGTATCATTCATTTAGTCTTTTTCTTTGTTGGAGGTAAATTCTAAAAAAGCCTGCCTTTGTGACGTTAATATTATTACAACATCCAAGACTTAACTGCCTAAATAGCTTCGCTGCCTGGTTGTGAATCAGTATCACCCAGGTTATCTAGAAAGATGTTTCCGCATATTCCTGGTGTTTCCACTCTTTCTTCAGATTGTCAGTGTACAGACAGTACAATCAGCATTGTTGTCATATTTCTTAGTGGAATCAAGCCACTTCCTCTCTTTCATGACTCCTTCCTGTTGATGAACGCAGGGAGTTGATTGGCAATGTGCGATTATCAGAAAAACATGGCATCGAGAAGAGACACGCTTTAACTCTGTAGCTTTATACCAGGGGCCCCTTGTATGATTCTTACCTCCCTACTTATGATACCCATTTATCGGACCGCACCCTTTTTTCAACTTGGTTTACATTTAATCCCAAATACACACATGCAAAGTTTCTTTAGTGTGTTTTGCCCGGTTGTGACGGTAACGTGGTGACAAAATCTGTCCACAGATATGGAGGAAGGCATGCTTATCACAACATGCCATAGTACTAAAAAACACCTCCGTGGTGGCTCCTGCTTCAGTCGGTGTCTCCAGCAACACATTGTACTTTGATGACTAACACAAAGACTCCAAGGTGAAAGTAATACCAGCCACGTGCCGTCTCGGTTGGTATCAGCTATTCAACACATGTTTCTCGCTACCAATTGAATGTATATCGCTTAAAAAATATGCATTTTCCATCTTTCTATAAACATTTTCATCCTAAGCCTCACCTTTCAAACACCTTAACTGAGAGATCCATTTCCCCCTCACTGAGGCTGTGGGTCATGCTAATTTCTCATCGGCCTCATTTCATTGAGCTTTTAATTAACACAACAAGGATTCAGTGTCCTCCAGTGTCATCCACTCAGCGTGTTAATAAAAACACATTAGCTTAACTCCCGGTAACTGTAAAACAAAATACTACACGGTTCACCGTTTTTGCAAATATTAGGATTGATTATATTGATGTATTCATCCACATAAATGAAGGTTTGCAGATCACACGCTGTAGACCATCTAATCTGCTTGCGATTAGAGGTGAAGCAAGCATGCTTTGCACAATTCCTAGTTTGCTAAACCTGCTTCAGCAGCATTTGAAGCAGCCAGCTGTCTGTCTTTTTCATGCACCTCCATGTTCCAGCCTGTGGTGACAGCAAGACTAATGTATTCATGGCTCCGCCACAGTGAGAGGCATTGCTTTACCTTTGCTTAATTGAGGGGAAACTCCCCTGACACCTGCTTAGCACTGCACTAGGCTAGCAGAGCGGCCCAACTCAACCCTAGGAGTTGAGGCCACTGATCCCTGACTGAGAAATAACACAATCCAAGACCACCCAGGGACTGCCGAGGGGAGAAATGATTTAATAATGTTGATGAGATATTATGCCAACCTCTCCTCCACTGTCTCCCTCTCCTTCTCTCTCATTGCTTCTTACATGGAGAGGGAGACAGCTCTGCTCCTGTGCCTGAAGGTGTATTTAGATGGGGCTGCTAAATATTTCAGACCCTAAAGACACAGACTCTGAGTAAAAGAAGAAGGAGCAAAAAGGGGAGCATAAGGGGCAAAAAAAATCAGTGCAGAGGGTTTTGACATGGATTGTGGAGGGAGGTTAGGGAGTGTAGTCAAGGGCAGTCAGGGCAGGCTTGTAATTGGCTGACACCAGAATAATAGTGGTGGATTTGTGTGCGAGTGTGTGTGTGAGTGTGTGTGCAGCGAGGCAATGTCTGAATACTGAAAGGCCAAATAAATCGCTCCGGCCAGACTGCATTGCTTTTAGGGAGTTGATATGCTGCCATCACCTTGCACTCGAGTGAATGTTGATCTCAAGTACAACAGACATGATATATTATTTTCTTTCTTCCAATACCAGACTACTTCACTCCTGCAGCAATACAGGCGATGTCCCATTGAAGACTCGAGTGAGCTCCTGCCTCATTTTTAATTGTCCCCTGCCTCAGGGGCTGCCAGCAGCCAACAGGGCGGGGCTGAACCTTTTCTCCGGGGGGCTGAGGAGAGTTGGGTGACAGAACACTCGCGGTGTCAGGTGCAGGTGTGAAGAAAAGAGACGGAGAGGGCACTGACAAGCTAGCTGTGGGGAGCCAAGTAGTGGGAAGCCATTCATTCAGGTGGGAGAGGAGAGAGCTTTATATAAGTAGAAAGCACCCAGGAGGAATCCATCCACCCGCTCCAGCACTACTGCACTTACTGATACATATTACCCAGCCGTTATCAGCTCGTCTGTTAACAAACACATCACTGCTAGAAGTGTATGCAATGGGCATAATGTGACCTTACTGTAGTTGTACAACCGCAATAGAATTTCTTGCACCTTGACTGATCGTAGTCTTGGCCTATTTATTGCAGCTTCCACGGCTCGGAGACCTCTCTTGAAGAGAGTGTTTTCTTCCCTTTTAGTCCAGTTTATTCAACGCCTCCGATATCTGCTGGATATTCTACTTGTCACATTGTGAAACGTGTATTTTATCTCTGTTGCCACAATGTTATGCATCTCGTGTCCTTTGTACATATTCTGCAGTAACACTGTGCTTTGTACTCTTCATCTTGCAGCTACATGAAAGCTGAGTCAGATGGTAGAGCCTGTTTTATCAAGCTGTTAGATTGCTACATAAAACTGTCAAATCTCCAGTTGCGATGCGTCATTCCATTATGGTGCGCTTGTATCGGAAATGTTTTCCATTACGACAGTTGGAATACACGTCTCAACGTGAGTACTCATTTTCTGACTGTGATTGTATTTGTGTTAAGGTAACTGGAAACGTGTGTTCGGTTTCTTCATCACTTCATTGTCTCGGTTTTGAAAATCATTTAATAATTGCAGTCCTTCTGCTCATTTATGCAACCCGACTAGTAAAAGATTGCATCAGTCGTAGATGTGTTCAGTGCTCCTGGAATTAAATGTTTAGCAGATGAGAGGAAGCAGCATGTTGGTTTTGTGGTCTTTGCTCTTCCGGTGTTGCTGGCACGGAGACGTCATCCAGCCAGTCATGCAGGGGTCAGAGGCTCTGAAAATAGCCTTCAAGGGATTTGGGTTGCACTGATAGCATACCTGGTGTTACCGTGAGATCTTATCCAACTGAAAGCCGACCCAGGCACCCTCCCAGCTGCTGTGCTCTGCGTTGTATTGTTCTACAAAACCTCACACTAAGATGGAGTGGGGCCATTAAACCTCTGGCACCGCAACACTCCCTGAAGACACACACCAAAATGTACATTCATTCTTTCTTACACCTGCACAAACACACATGCTTAGCGCTGCAGCCATCACAGTCTGTATTGTATCACGTCAGTAAGTCTGTATTTGTATGTCACTGCACATACATATCAACACAAACCACATGCGACCACACAAACACGTATCAAACTGAATTGTGCTGCCATCACAAAAAAAGCTTTGTAGCAGTTGCACAAGCAGGTTGGCTTTTCACTAAGGGTCAGAGTTGACTACAAATTACAGCTGGCCGACCAAGGCCAGTGATGGATCTCAATGCATGCAGTGTTTACCCACACACCTGCACCCCCGCCGATAGTAGACACAGCAGCACAGCCGAGAGCACACAGCCATTTTGTAGCACGTCAAAGATCTCTCCCTCTCTCTCCCCCCCCCTCTCTTCTCCTCTCCTCTCCTTGTATGAGAAATAGATGAGGTGGTGCCATTAAGTGAATTTGCTGTTATTTCCCCAGGCTCTTAGCTGAAGATGTCAAACCTCAGCCAGTGAGGAAGCCAAAGATGACTGCCGTCTTAGACGGCGGCAAACACACACACCACTCTCTCTGCCACGCACATGATCAGCTTTCATGCTTCTGTGTAATGTATCAAATTGCTTGGGCATGTGATGAATGGGCCCAGATCTCAAAAGGAAAAAAAGGCTTTAGGTTTGCATTAGGTCGTTGTTATGCCCATGTAACAGCTTACAATTTAATTACAGTGAATGGTAAACATGATATTCACATTTTCTGAAACAAGTATTTTGTAGACCTAATTGCTTTGTACTTTAACAGACTACACTTGAGCGATTACACAAGTGGGATCGGCTTGTTAACCCAAAACATTTTCAATCCTATTTCGTATACCACCGACTACCATATTCTCCCGGTGTGCGGAATGAGCAAGTAGGCTTAATGTTCCCTACATTTTCTCACAAATGCACACACTCACACATCCTTACTGTAGAAGAGGCTGGTTCTCTCCTGGTGATTTGTCACAGTTCCCCATTGTATTACAAACCGCCTCTCCTTCACACTTCAAATCCCCCTTCTCCCTCCCTCCCTCCCTCCATCCCTAAATCATTTCTTTACATGTGTGTGGGTGCCCCCTCTTGCTGTGCTTCTGATACTTCATAACGGGAGGAGGAAATTGAGCTGACCTTGAGGCTGCCGAGCTCCTTTATAATGCTGATGTATGGGGCTGCAGGCGCAGGCAGCCAGTAAGTGAGAGGCATGTTTTTATTTGCCAGAGAGCAGGGCCCAGTGTCAGGACATATAACAAGGTTCATTTCTCGCTTACTCGAGCTAGCTAGTATGCTTGGAAGCTTAGTGTCATGCATTCAAGTTCAATAAGTGAGATTTAGTTACATTAGCCTTTGTATACAGAAATAAGTTGCATCCTGCTGCCTAAAGAATATGGATGGGTACTGAGGACCAGTCTCCTCTCCTCTCCTCTCCTCTCCACCCCCACTAAAGGATGACAATATTGAAAAACAGCAGAATAAACTCCATGGATAGATTCCCTCACTGAAGTGATTTATATGGCAGTTCTGCATTGCCAAGTTGTTGCTGTCGGCAAGGACATTAGTAAAAGGATAAATTCATGGATTGATTCAGGCCAGTTTGCATTTTGCAGAATGGCTGACAGGACAATCATTTAAAAAACAATACAGTTGTTTGGCAGTCTTACATCACCCTGGCTGTTATTTGATGACTTTTCTTCAGTCTAGATGGCCCAATTTCTTCTCACCAGCAGTGCTCGGCACATCAGTGTAATCAGCTGCCTCCTAACACAATCAGGCTGCTCTCGATTTTCAGTTATGATTGAGCCCAAGTTGATGGCAGGAATAGACAAGAGGCATTCAAGCATGATTGCTGTAGAGGAGGTGGACACAATAAAGTAACACCTATGAAATTCAATGCAGCAGCCTTGAAAAAAAGATACCCTTTGTTATGCTTGGAAGTTTCATTTTTGTTGAAGCTTTAAGAGAGATGCTGCTTCTTTATCTCTGTGGCAATGATGAGGTCTTGTATAACTATATTGATTTGTGTTGTGCAGTCAGTCATTCGAGTTATTCTGTCTAAAACTAACAATGGCAACCTGAATAGGAGATGACTGGTTGCTCTGCATACTAAACTGTAGATCATCACTGTGTCGGGTGCTCTTGGAGAATGGGGGGGAAAAGGAAGAATAAACAGGAAGACAGTCCAGGCACTAAATATATAAAAGAAAAATGTTAATCCAGAGGAAGCAAGTATTAAAAGGGATGTTTTGACCTTTACAGGTCTTCCAGACTTTTTAAATTGATTTATTTTCAAGTTTGACTATAAATGCTTTTTGATACTTCCTTACTTGTGGTTAATATTTTATAATGTTTCAGAGTGTCTCGACTGCCTTCCTGTTTATACAGTCTAATCCACATCCATGACAGTAAAAATTAAACATTAAGCTGTAGTTAATTTAAAGGATTTTGGTTCTCAGTGATGCCACAATCCTCTTCGATCAGACAAAATGCTGAAGACAAAAGAAAAACATTTTGAAAAGGCTCCGTGTAATTGAAGCGTCGCCACCACTGCAGATTGAAGATTGAAACTCAAACTAACTTTGTCACAACAGAAAACACCTGCTCATTGAATTTTGACTGTATGGACTACTTATGTCATAGATAGTTCTTTAGCAGTGTTTCCTCGCTATGCACTTAGCAGGGTTATTATGCCATTATTTAAATATGACCACTGCAGCCGTGCATGTTCGACAGAACCACTCCGGCTTTGCACAGAGTTTAAGTGAACACACTCAAAAGGTTATAGAAAACCATGTCGACTTGATGGCATTAATTTACATTCACAAAGGGACAATAGAAATATTATACAGGTCACATCCAGTTTCTGTCATTTTTGGCAGTTCTAATCACAATGATGAATGTTGGTGTTCATTTGTCTCTGATAAGTTTGGTTTAAATTACGTATAAATAGGGGGCGGTGACGTCATGATTAACAGCTGCTCTGGGTGAAGGAGTGTTAGTTGCTGTGGCATTTATAGACTTCTGTTTGGACATAAGGGAGTCTGGAGTCTGAATTCTAACCTTTCTCTCACTATTGTAAAGACTTTGGTTGTAAATGACGTCACCAGTAAGGTGAGCAGAGAAAGTTCCTCCGACTTCATCTCACTCCTCACATGGCACAGACGCCTCACCCCAGGTTTAGATGCTGCTCTCTGAAAACAGGCAAGGACCCAATTCATTTTCAGCCTGTCCAACAACACATTGACTGTGCACAAAATATGTTTTAGCAGGGTAACAGCGGTAGACTAATCAATTGATCCAGATATTGTTGTCCATTGATTTTGGCTAACCCTGGGTCCAGACAATTACAGGGCATGTATAATAATATCAGTAGCAGCTCATGGCCAGTCTAATAGTGCAGAGGAAATGATTATGAAAACCACCCAGACCATGTGTGGAAACGGTCTTGCTGCCAAATGTAGGGTAGAGTTGCCCAAATCTGCGTTGCTAATGCCTCCCTGTAACTCTCCTGCTCTCACCATCGCACCACAGTAGCAGTAGCATGGTTAAGGGGCAGCTAGCCTGACTCTGCTGCTCACTGGTGTTGTGTGTTGATGAATTTGCCGGCCTGACAGCTCAGTGTGCTCACCTAATAGAAGCTGCTCTATTGTCACACTGTCACAGTTTCTCCTGTTTGCTCTCTCTTTCTCACTCGTCTTTTTTGGTGGTAGTTAGGACAGTGTTCCACTTGGCTAGACACTGTAGCCTCCGCGCTCTGTTTCTCAAAGGTTAATGGAGCTTCCTCACAACCCACACTAATCACCAGGTAATCCCCTTTTGTTTGGCTTGATGGGTGACAAAGGTCAGCCATGATGACCCGCGCAGCCATTTTGGATGAAGGAGTCAACCTTATGCTGGTTGCCAAGATTGGCCCGGGCGTGATTTCCATGATTTCGTACGTTTTACCTTTGAATGGCAATTGATAGGATCTTAACGATTTCAGTGACGTTATTGATTCTGAAAATGGGTCCAAATTTTTATTGATTCCCTTATTGATTCCTGCCTGGTCAGTTTCATGTGTGGAAAAAATAGGCATACAATCGTTTTCAGTGTCAAGAGAATATTTGTAGGGCTTCTTCCTCTCTGTCTGGACTCCTTGTTCTAAATTTAGCAGTGTAGATGCAGGAAACATTGCAGCATATATCAAAGCAATTAATAAACCTGGAGAGATAAGATTCTGATTTGAAACCGATTCTAAACTCGAACTGGTTCTCATTTCCTATCCTGAGTTTGAACGAGTTTCCTTTGGCCCGGCTTCATTTTCCATGCAGAGTTTCTGAGTGTAATTATTTATCTTGAACTGAATTTCTTTTAGAAGTATCATCATTCGTTGGAGGCCCCTTTTGGAATTGGTCCTCACATCATAACACTCTTGACCCCAGCCTTTTTGAGTATAGTAAGAGTGTTGGGCTGCGGAGGTGTCTGCCGTGCCTGTCATGAACCCGGTGTTAAAATTATGGCTTTTTCTGAGGAGCGTGTGGCGAACAGCCGGAGACATAGACAGAGTGAGAGGCGGACTAAAGTCATGAAAGCAAAGCACTTGTCTTTGATGTCAGCCAGTTTCCAAAGGGCTACAATGGTCGAAGGGGATTTGGATTTCAGCATAGGATTTTGGGATTGTCGTGTCAAAAAGGTCTCACCAGGACTGGGGGAATTTTAGTGTGTATTTGTGTGTGAGTGTGTGTCTTCACATACTAAGACTGAAACCAGGCTGCTACAGAGGGAAAGGCCAGTTTGTCTTTGTCACCATCAGTAGTGAGTCTTGCTCTTACATGAACCAACATACTAGAATATTTGAATGGACATTTCTAGGCCTGTTGAGATTGTTTATGTTCTGTGTTGTGACTAGTTGGGGAACTAGGATTGGATGGATGGACAGTTTCTTAAAGGAATGATGTTGCATGTCTTGCGCTATTTGGATACGGCCTCTAGGCCAAGATATGAACAGATTAAAATAGAGATAGGTTAGTCATACACTGATTTTTAGGGCCTAAAAACTGGGAAACAGATGAATCCCTGTTTGTGTGCTTGATGGCCACATTGTCTGACACTGTGGAAATCCCAGAGTTGCTGAAGGGATTGGAAAATCAATGTGAGCTATTCATACATGGATCTAATCCTCAGATTTACTGCCATTTAATCTGTGGTTATGGCAGGGCTCTGATGGCTCTAATGCCGTCAAACAGATGTCCCTGCTCAGCCACCCAGGTTAGGCTGCACCTGGTGACACTGTTGAAACCTGGCACTAGGTGGCCCACTGCACATTTCATCTTGTTTTTCTTTGGTAAAAAAAAAAAAGAAACAAAATCTGAAAAGAAAGCCGAATGTTTAAATCAAAGCTCCATGAACTACGTTGGTGAATCAAGGACACATAAAACTGTGAGCTTCTCCGGATGGTTGTAGGTATTTGTGTTCTTTACTTCATCAAGCAAAATCTAAGACAACAGTGCACCTTACTGTGCTAGTTACTGTGTGGATAGAAATACTTCAATTGTATTCCCAGCACACCTGTTGTTATTTTCAAATTCAAAAACCGAACAGACCATTTCACTTCAAAATGCAGGCTGAATTCAGGAGTGTTGCATCAAGAGCAGGGCATGAATAATAACAAACGGTACAATTTTCTACATCTTGTAAATATCTAGGGATCTTGCCTTGTTTTGTACAATCTTTGCCATCAATAAATAATCGGTTAAGAAACCAGCCACACCCTCCTTTTAACACGGCAGGACAAAATCTCAGCCACATTCACCAGTTGCTCGCCATCTAATGACCTTCTAACACGCCATTAATTACCCCGTCCTCATTATATTCTGCAGATAATGATGCGCATACAAACATAAGCTACACTGTTCATTATCGTAAAACTTATTGACGCATTTTCCTTCATTATCCTCATCATGCGATTGATTTTGCTGCAGTTGGTGGCAAACCGTTGGGTCAAATATATCGATAGATGTAATTGACTACAATTAAGAGTTGTTCAAGATGAGATTGACACAATTGTTTATGAATTGTCATGATCAAATGAGTCAGTTGTTCCAGCCCGTACGTTACTGCAGGACTGAGATGCCCTCAGAAACACGCTCCCAGTCTGCGCAGTATTAAAATGCTAACACTGAACTGTAGCAGATTGATGGTGTGTGTGTGTGTGTAGCGTTTAAATGCAGGGAATATCTCCGTGTGTGGATGCTGAATGTGAAATGTCAATGTTATTGAACAGGAGCTGCGAGGCAGAGCTGTGATGTTTTTATTTCCAAGCTCTTGTCGAGCGAGGCAGAGAAGAGAGGGCTCATGGGATAATGGGGGAGGTTCAGGGGTGGGGGACTGTGTGTGCGTGTGTGTGTGTGTTTTATATTGTGTGTAGCAGGTATGAGTGCTGAGATCTGTGTGTATCCAGAGAGGTTTATTGAGAAGAGGGAAATGAGTGCTGGCTCAGAATAAATGCTCAGTCTCCTCATAGAAAATGTTAACTGCACTGTGAAGGGTATTTATTTTTCGTGCACCTTCATATCTTTCAGTGGCTACATTCGCCTTGTGTTACACATGATGCCAAATACGGCAGGCTTCCTCACCCATGCATACACCGCGACCGTCAAACTGTTATCACCTCGTTTGTTCCATTTACACATCATTCATGTGTTTTTCCCTGTCTTCTGTGTGTCTGTTTCCCTTCGGTTTTTCTCTTGCAGGCTGTCGTTGTGTCAATATTGTTGAGAGGCAGGCAGTGTGGCAGTGAGCTTGAAGGTGAATGCAGTCAAGGTTAGTCAACAATGCTTCATGACACTGGAGCGCTGACTAACGCAGCGATTTCCTTTGCCCTAACCCCGTCTCTTTCCCTCAAAATATTTCTGTTCTTGCTCCACCTATTGGACCTTTACAATTTCCTCTACCTGTCCCTGATGCTGTCAGCCATATTGTTCTGTCATCATGCTCGCCCCTTGTTGTGCTTCGTCTTCTTCACTTGCATCCCCTTCCCCCTCCCAGCCATCTCTCCTGGTGCTTGCAGTGCCACTGGAAATAAACACTCAGCACTCATCCATCCCTCTATTGCTAACTCATGCTAACCTACTCTTGGATTAGTGTCTGGATGCATTATTTCCCATTCTTAGAATTACCTACATTATTCTGGCCTTTCTCCTTCCTTTACAGCCTCCTTCCTTTACAATGCTTTCTTTGACAATGTCATGCCTTCCTGCCAATAATTTACCAAACTGTGTTGCATTTTTCGTTTTAATTCCTGCTCCCCTTTCAAGCCCCTAAAAAAAAGAGTTGCAAGATTGAGAGCAGCACCAATTTGAACGTCCATGAGAGCAGTGGAGAATGCAGTCATGATATGGAGGGGGCTGCAGTTCAAAGCCGACTAGCGGGTTACTTAATGAGTTTGGTAATTGGCTTGCTGTGGCCTCTGCGCATCCCTGCCCTCCTGCTGCTGATGTGTGCAGGAACAGAGCGACGGCTTGCACTGCCTCCCTTGCTCCATCCTTCCTCCCCTCACTCGCCCCATCTATCTTTCCCTCAATCCGTCCCTCTTCCACGAGCTAATTTAAGGAGCTCATGCTGCACCAAGCCTCTTCTGACTATTCCCCGCTGCTCCTGTTATATAGACAGTTAGAGTGGCGCATGTTAGGTTACCGCTGAGCACAATATCAAATATCAACTGCGTTACTCTATCTCTCATTCTTCAGGTCTCTCCAGTTGGGTAGCTACCTCGTACACGATTCCTAAAACACACACGCAAACACACATCTACGTTAGATTCATGCATTATGCAGAATATGTTCATCCACACAAGCAATTTGCAGTTTCCAGTTCACCAGTTCAGAGCAACATAATGAGAAACACACCTGCAGGGAATTTCAGTGTATGGACCCTCTGTTTATTTATTTCCAAACAATAAAGACCGCAGTAACGGGCTTAACGTGTAACCATAAATGACACTAAACATAATTTTCTCCGATTTCACTAGAGACAAAGACTGTTGTGTTTATTAGGGGAAAAAGGTAGTCTCACACTTATTGTAAAATCTCATTAACATGTATATTGTAATTATGTACGTTGGTGTAATTATGGTGGTAATAGTTGGGGATAAAAAAACGCGGTAAAAAATTACCTTCATGGTAGTCTAGATTGTTTATTGGTTTGTTTATACACATGCCCAGATTTAATGCCTACGGGAATGTGCAGGACTGAGGCTATCCTAATATATATTTCTGGCTAATGAGCTAGCTTCCCACCTTCCTACCTAGTCCCATTATCTTCCATTTTGTACCTTTTTTAAAAGCTGTAAATAAAGCATGCATGGGCAAATGTAGTCATCTCCTGTAGCAAAGCTGCTGCCAAGCGTTTTATCTACTCCCACAGTGGAACGGTTGATTCTGAACGCTGTAGGGGTTGGAAGGCCAAAGCACAGCTAAGTGGCTCCTCTTGACCTCAGCACTGATCTCCAAACTGTCTGCTCTGACTGCACGCAGGCAGATTTTAACCGTTCCAACCCACAAAAACAGTTTAATATCATAACACAACCTCAACCACCTGTCTCTTTGAATAACGCATCATATTCCCACCGCACCCACTGCTGACATGCTGTCGGACCATACATTTGCCTTTCAGATTACTCCTGTCTATTATTCATGCCAAATGAAAAAATAAGCTTGTGAGGTGGAAAAATCTAAGGTATGAAAAATTAGCTCGAATGAGTTGAGAATCTTGATCCTCTGACCTACGATGGATGTGCTTATTCTAGTTATCACTATCTATCTGTAAACTAGATGGCTGAATCATTAGCTTACACATTATGAGCAGCAAAGTGTGACCAGCAGAGAATAATTGATTTCTGTGGAAGCGTTGGCACAGGAGGGAAAAAAAAGATACAGCTTTGTGGCATTGCAGCATATTGATATGCAAGCTGTGAATTAAAGTGTGGAGTTAATGTTTTGTTTTAAACATGAGCCTCAATCAGTTCCCCCCACCGCACCTACTTTGTAGCACAGCAACAGCAGGAAGCTGCAGCTCCACGCGTTGCCCATAGGGTGGCAGTGTCTGGAGGTAAGACAGCCATGTGCTCTGTGTGAAATGGAGCAGTCAGTGGCTATCCAAGCAGATTAGATTGGAGACAGTAACCACACGGGAATTACACATGCAAACCGCCACTCTCTCTCTTTTATTGCTTCCATGATCGTGAACCCCATTTGCTTTTGACTGTTGATCACTTTTAAATAAAGTTTCAGCCGACTAGACTCCCTAACTAGATGCAGAGCCAAGCATCAGACGAACGTTTGTTTGTCTTGCCGTCTTTGTTCACAAAAGGGATTTTACTGAAACGTAAACTTCCTCTTCTGCGCTACACCCTGCACTCCGTTTTTCTGTCGCCCTCTTTGGAAACACAGTCTCATTCCTCAGAGTTTGTTCTCTGTGCAGCCACGGCAGACTGAACTGCTCTTTTATTCAGATGAATGAGGCCCTGTGTTGCCCGGAGAATCAGACAGACACAGACAGTCCATGTGAGGGCTTGAAGAATGTCTGTGGAAAATCAGGGGCTTAGTCAAATAGCATCTAAGGTATCACACACGTGCCTCGGTTTTTGTCTGTGTTCACTTCGATTGAATATTTGAGTTTAAGATCTGCATACTTACACTGATAATTTGTTACTTCGTAAGCATTTCACTTCCTGATTTACCTTTTTACAGGTTTGAATTCAAGCACAAGGGGAGCTTCTATTGTATTTGCGTTTTACTCCCTTAAATCATAATCAGGCTTTGCTGTATTTTAAAAAGAAAAAAAAAACGATTTACTTGCCAGGTGGCAGCTACGTCCATCTGGAGTAAGGTTTACCTAAATTCATTTTCTTAATATGCAACATTTTAGCAAATGGCTGCTGTGAGCAAGTTCCACTCCCTTGAGCTGTATGTGTAGCTTGGCAATAAGATTAGACATATGTAGCCTACAAGTATCTTGGTTTTCAGAGTGTTGTAAGGCTGCCAAATGTGACTGTGAATAGCTTTGTAAACAAGATACCTATGTGAGGCTCGGCCTTGCACTGACTGCCTGAAGTGAAATACCATTCCTGTGCTTTACTCACTTTTTTACGACTGTGTTAATGATCTAAAATAAAGGCTTGCTCGGTAGCATAATAATTACTGGCTGACTGTCTGGATGGTTTCCAAAGCACGTCTTAATTTTCACTTACTTTTGTCACCTTGATAGGGCCGTGTGCCTGTGTTGTTACAAAGGCTTGTATTTTTTTTTCTTTACTCTGTCGAGTCTTTTTTCCGCTAAAGCAGTAATCCTTGAAAACCCAGAATCTTCATATCCACAAGTACGCAGTTCACCATATTTAGTGGAGTTATTTCCTTGAGTTACTTTGTTTGGAGATAGGAGAGGATTGTTTTATTGCTTCCCCTTTTTCTCAAACCCCTCTGGGCAAGCTGTGTTTTAATTAGTCGTGTAAGACCCTATTTTCCCTTTGGATTCCCCAACTTGTAAAGTACACTCTAAAGAATCCATGAAGACTAAAAGGGCCAATGAATGATTCGAAGTCAGCTTTTCTTGCTTGCCTGGCAGCAGGGAAGAGAAGAGAAGAGAAGAGGGGGGGGTCTATAAGTACTTGCCGTCAGACTGAGGCACAGCAACTTCAAGCAGTAGTCACACAGTCTTTGTTCTTCTTGGATATAGTATGTGTGGTGGAGATAGTCTCTGCTTTAAAGCCCCATCTGGAAAAGCACTGTTTCATATATGAGAAGAACAGCTTGGGTAGATAATACCTGAAAAGAATGGCAAAGTGGTCTCAAGGTTCAATCTAGCACATCCGTTTTTTCCTCCTGTTTAAGCATCATTATTACACTGTGGAGATCTAGTCATGTGTTAAAGTCTTCTGAAGTGCACCCCCGCCAACGCCATAAACTAAACCTCCTCTTGGTTTACAAGTCTGTTTCCTTCTCTTAATCCCTTTTTTCCTCCAACTTGTCTGCTCATCCCTGGTGAATGTATTAAATGAAGTTACTAGATATGAGTGCTTAAGAGGCCAGGGCCTCTGAGGCTTGCCAAGTCTCTCGCAGGCTTGGCTCAGTCATCCATGTCATTTTTTTCTGTTGTCTCAGCTACTGGTTGACTTATTTGTATTGCTGAGCTCTTTCTTTCTCTTTCTCTCTCTCTCTCTCCCTCGCTTGCCCTCTGTGTTTGCTGCCTCTGAGTGGCTTGTTTTTCTCCAGTGTGGAGAAATCGGGCTAAAGCAAACAGTGTGTGTCAGCCACAGCTTTTGTTAAGTATTCATTTTTAATGAGCGTAAGTGGCTACAGAGTCCTATAAACCATAAACGGAGTAGTCAGACTGGGGAGGGCTGGTTGTGGGAGGGGGGTTGCGTGTTGGCCTTTGATTCAGTGGCAGTCTGGCAATCTCTCTTGTTTAGTAACACTTGTACTAATTATGTTCGATGTGGATGAAGAAAACATATTTCAAAATGATACTGTGTTGTGCTTTTATAGGGCCGTTTATTTCCTCTCATGCGCGCCCTGTCTGGTTTTGTTAGCACTTTCAAGGAATTACTCTCCTTTTAATAATCTTGAGGAAAAAAAATGGTGTCGCAGAAACGTACATCTTCTCTCTTTTGAACAGCGCACTGTTAGATTTCATTTCCCCTGAATTGAGAACGAGGCACCAAGTTTTTTGTTCTTTAGGGATTGAAGGCACTGTAGTTGTAGAAGGGGGTGCTCAGGGAAAAGGTATTGTGATGGGCTGTTTGAATGCTTAACAGAATTGAATAGACACAGTCAGCTTCCCAGATACATGCTTAGGCCTGTAGAATGTGGAGTGCTTTGCTTGTAACTGCACCGGTTGTCTCCTTTCATTATCGGTTAATGGTGCCCAACTTGACAGAGCCATGTGATAAACAGAGGAGCTGTGAAATCCTGGAGGTGGAGTTCTCGTTGGCCTGATAATGGGATCTCATCTGCCAGGGAGGGGAGTCTGCCACGCCAGCCAATCCAGCTTTGCTCTGCACAGCCTTCAGAGACGATTCGCTGCTCTTCCCCTTCACTTCTGTCTTGGGCCAACTGAAGTCTGACAAACCTGCTCAAATGTTTCGATTTGACTAGTTTTCAATTGTCACACATTCGGTCTCATTTATAGCTTGTCTGAAATATCTGTTTCTTACCCACATCTGTTAGTCTTGATTGTGTGTCAGTGTACACCACTGTCTTGCTCTTTCTAAGATCCTTTGGATGTTTGAGTAACTGTGGAGAGGAGGCAGACTTTATGTGTGTGTGTGTGTGTGTAAATATCATAAACACTGACCTTGTGAAATGTATACATACTGTGATAGGGGAGGAGATGTGGTGTTGGGTTACTATGTCGAGGGGAAGTACGACTTCTCAGGACAGTAGCCTCAGGAGCTGGAAGAGATCGCTAGAACCCCCACTACTCTTTCTCGCTCTCTCTCCCTCTCTGCAATTGAAAAGAAGATGGCCAACATGGTTTGTAGGACAATGAAGGACCCCCTGCACACCACCCTCAACTCAATTTCTATTGATCGTTGCTGCCTGTCTCTCCTGCCTGCGGTTTAGTGCAAAAGGAGCCCAATGCGCTGACTATTTGCTTTGCTTAATTGGATTTTGACAGTGATCCAATATCATGTTTAAGACAATGAAAATGTGTCAAACTACTTGCTCAGTGAAATGGAAATCATCCTATTAATTTGTAACTTAATGGTTGTTTTCCTGCTGCTCTTACATGGGGTGGAGTGAATGTCAGATTTGTCCTCAGGACTGGTAGGGTTTAGATAAAGACAACTGTTTGTTTTTTAGCATGAAACACAAAATTACTACAGAGACTTTGAAAATATCAAATTCGATGGGATGTGCAGACTAACCATTAACCAGAAATATTTCTAATAGACTATTCACATTATCATCCCTGCTTGTTACTGCCTTTTTAATGCGTGGGGTAACTAATTAATTCATTATCCAAAAATGCAAATGAGCTCCTAAGCCTGAGCAGCATTCAATCACCTCCCCCTACTGTATTTTTCCATCAGATGTATGTCTATGTTTCCAAATGTAAATGCTGCATTTAAATAACGATATACTCGTCAATGTGCAGAAAATTTAGGTTTCTAATACATTATTAACGAACACACTACGAGGCTTCTTTAACTGTAGCATTCCTGGATTTCATTGTCTCGCTGGAGCATTTCAGTCACATTCCCAGAAACGTTACCATTGATCGGCGGGGGCCACTTCGGCTGCCGTACATGCATCTCGCTTGCTCATGCAGTTGCAAGCAAACATACACGCTTTTCCCCACGCCATCAATCAACCCCCCCCCCCCCCCCCCCCCCAAAAAAAAAATTTTTTTTTTTCCTCCTTTTT